>JASDQU010353369.1:0-12092 GCA_032191745.1 Picea mariana
GTACCATATGAATTCTATTAGAATTGAATAGGCTTGAGCAGAGAGTGGAACTAGTCTATAGACAACTTATAACAAGATTAATGCTAGTGTGATGCCAGATGCAATGGAGGCTATATTTCAGGAAGCTCTTGTATTGGGCAGAAAGGGTGTTGTAAGTAATATATATGTAGCTTTCTATTTCTTATATATATATATATATATTTATATGTTTACTCTATTCCTATTTTTTTCTAGAGGTTGAATATATAAAAATATCACTCTTTACTTTTGCAGGCTAGGCTTCTTACAGGTCTGAAGGTGAACATGCCCCCTTCAAACTTACAACAGTTTCTAGGGTTTTCTGATTTATTTCTGGGTTGATTCTAAGTAGGTGGGTAGGCCCTTGGTTCCAGATTTTAAACTAGGGCTCTGATACCATGTGTAGAGACCTAATTAACTCAATTCTATTAAATCCATAAATTTAGAACAGTAAACTTCTACTTCTACGCAGAAAACTCAGTAATTCATTTCAATTCAGCATATAAGCATGTTAAATTAATAAATGAATAACAATTTCATAATAGACTAAGAATTACTTAACAAAATAATACAAATTTACCTCTTCCTAATGCTAACTTCTCCATTGACCCGGTTTTCCAGCCTGTTGCTTTGCTGTTGCCTGGTGCACTGACCAACTCTGCCCAAACCGACTATCCTCCCAACCAGCTAGGAGCAGCCTGTCTGGGTCCCTAGCTCCAAGAAACCAAAAGGAATCCTGGCCCCCGTGCCCAAAACCCTAGCAACCCGGTGCCCCCTGCTTCTGATTCACCGAAAGCCCCTAAAGCCAAACTCCTCACACCAGCCATCTCCACCCCCAAATTCCCTCACCAAAAATCCTCCTCCCCCAAAAGAATGCTTCTCACCGTAAGACTCTCCCCGTCATATTCCCCCTTCACCGACTCTCCCCCTTTCATTAATTTCCTTATCCATTTATTTATTATCTTATCCCCTTATATTTAATATCTTATCCCTTTATATTTAATATCTTATCCCTTCCCGTGTACGTAAGTCTTTAAAAAATTAAACTTATTAACGCCTTTAACTCTTTACTCAATTAATTAATAAGTCAATTAATAATTAATTAATCATGGACAGATATGAACAAGTAATTAATAATAATTAATTAGTTAATATTATTTAAGAAATAATTATCATTTAGCTAACATTTTAGGACAGTCAGATTATCAAATTAATTATAATTTAATAATCCTATACATCTATTTAAGTAGGGTCGTTACAAACAAGAAAAATACCTGATTTAATTATTGGTACTAATCATGTTGAGCTTGGAAACCATGTGCAACACATTCATAGTGGTACTGAACTCGAGGTGAGTGAAAAATATTAGAATATAATTGTTGTTTTATCATTTTTCATATCTGAATTTAATGTGTATTTCTTTTTGTTTTTGTAGAAATGTGTTGATCATAAACTCCAAGAAGGTGATAAAGTAAAGGTGTTGGATCCATATGAAAACACTCATGTGGGCATTGGGCAGATTCACTCACTATCTATTATACATGGAGTTAAATTGAGTGGATCATGAGATGCAAATGTAAATATTATAAAGCTCACAAGAAACATACTCCTTCCTTATGATGACAAAATAGAAGGATTTATCCATCTGAAAGAGATGGAAGGAAGATTCACACGGTGGCCACTAAGATATTTACAAAAAATGACATAGTTGGTTTTTATCATAGTTGTTAGACAACTTGGCCCGCTACTTTATGCAATAGTTTGAATGTATGTTCATCAATCTTTTATTATGTGGTGTATTTGTAGACCTGTAAACTCTGAGTGATAGTATTGTACTATGACATTTTTTATTATATATATATATATATATATATATATATATATATATATATATATATATAATAATAATAATAATAATAATAATTTTACAGTTCATATAAATTGCAATATTATATGTTTAATTTGATTTTATGTTTATGCAGTATTTTTATTATGGTGTATATTTGTAGACTTGGAAACTCTCAGTGATAGTGTTGTAATACTTTGAAATTTTTGATTATATATATATATATGATCATAATTTTGTTGATATTATGGTAGCTGTAGGAAGTATTTACCTTCATGTGTAAAACTGGCGAGAATAGAATATTCCAGAAAACAAGAAGAAACCCTAATGAGTTGGCTAATAACCCTAGAAGACATGTCGGCTCAAGAGGATAATTTGTATTAGGTTATTAGCCTCCAAGAAAATAATTTGGCCAGAAGAAATATTATATACTAAGTAAATAGGCATCCAAAATGAGAAGTCGGCCCAGGCAGTTAGCTAGAATTAGTATAAATATAGGAGGCCAGTCTTCATTCTGGCAGGAATTCTCAGAACTGCAGAGCCCACTTGTGCGCACTACAGTTAGCCAGTTTGTGCGCAAGTTTGAAGGAGAGCTGTCGTTGCAGCTACTGCAGCTAGCATATTACGTTTTGGCTTGGACTATCTCTTGGTTATGGTTTGGACTATCTAATCAGCTCTTTTTTGGTGTGCTATCCTTAGACAAAGGTGAACTATCCTTTTTTTGGCTATCTATCATAGGGTTTTCTTCTAGAGTGATTCTCTGTCAAGGTTAAGGTGCTCGGAGGGTGGCTTTGGCCTATGGTTGGGTGACAATAGTGATATTTTCTATGGTAAAAAGAGCACATCCATCATATTCTAACAGGTTATGGGCCTACACCTCCTTCATTCAGTCTAACCACTAGAAGGGAGCATAGCCATAAGGATATTAAGCTCGTTGAAGAACTGCCACTAGGGTTTCTAGTAGGAGCAATCACCAAAGCACTGCCACTTGGGTTACTAGCAGGTGCAGTTGCAGAAACAATAAACCTCTCATTGAGGCACCTTAAGTTAATATATTGACCTAATTTCTAGATAGACCAGTGCAACCTAGACTAGCGCATCTCCTCGTACTCTCAGCAAGCCAAGACGTCAAGTTTGAGTTTTTTGGTCAAATCTAGGATTGACCAGGTCAAAGAAGCCATGACTTACTCTATGAAGTCAGAAAACAAGTTATATGGAGCTTCTAAATTCATAGCATGGAAGAAAAGGATTGAACTCATCCTTTCCAAGAATAAAGTGTTGGATATCGTGAGAGGAAAGATCATGGAACCAGAGTTTGAAGAAGGAAAAGAGAAGGAACCACAGAACATTGCAGTTATGGATAAGTTGAAAGATGATGATATCAATGCCATGAGTATCATAGTGGAGTCTATAAAATACCGCTTGGTACCCTACATCTCCCATCTTGACTCATTGAAGAAGATGTACAATGCCCTAACAAACCTCTTCTTAGTCATAAACATTGGACAAATAATGAGTCTGAATAATGAACTCCATGACATGAAGATGAATGATGATGATAGGATAGCATCATACTTGGTGAGAATATCTCAGTTAAGAGATCAACTACAAGCTATTGAAGATATCATTTTAGAGAAGGAATTGGTAAACATAGTACTCAATGGTCTTCCCAAGACGTGGGATGCATTTGCCGCAAGCATGAACACAAGGAAGGAGTATCCTACATTTGAAGAAATTTGGACTTGCTGTGCTCAAGAAGAGTCAAGGATCAGTGCAAAAGAGAAACCCCAAAAGAAATACAATGATCAAGCCTTCACAACAAGATTCAAGAACTTCAGGAACAAAAGGAAGTTTGGCTCAAGGAAGAAGCCAAATCAAGAGAAAGATATGTCAGAAATACAATGCTTTAACTATCAAAAGTATGGTCACTACAAGAACCATTGTCCTGACATAAAGAAAATTAAGGAGACACATGAAGCATCAGTTGCCAAAGGAAAGGAACCCTCAAAGAAAACCAAGCAGGACAAAACATACTTCTTCTTCTAAGACAAGGTAATAATACTCTTCATAGTTCTTGTACATACCATGTTTTCAGTACATATATTGCATATCTATTCTTTAGAAGATAATATGTCCAAAGAGAAACTATGCTTATGGAAGAACAACAATATAAGGACTGCTAGAACTATGACTATAAGACAAGATGCAAGATAAGCCAAAATCAGAAAGAAACCTAGAAGAAGTAAAGACAGAAAGAAGTCAGCAATCAAGAGGAAATTGGAAAAAGATTTGTAACACTTTGCAAAAGGAAATAAGGATGTAGACCGAAGCATGGACTCTCCTAGATGGACGGAGCTGATTATATATTACCAAAAAAAGAGAATGCAATCATACATGAAGAAAGTATTAGGAGGGAGCTAATCCTATGATCCATTAAAGGTGATAAAGTATATATCCATGGTAGCAACCATGAAAAGTAGTATGTGTTTAGTTTGACCTTAGAAGAAGTCTTCTTCGAAAAGAATCCTTAAAGTATCCCTGGTTATCCATCCACATCCATGATAGTACAATGAAAGGAAGAATATGGAATCTTCAGAGCATGGAATCTATAGAAAAATCCATGGACCCAAGATCTAAAGAGAAACATGAGAAAGAACATAAAGATTCCAAGAAAGAAGGAGAAGACTATGATGATAGCTTTGTTCCAGTAACCCAACATACCTAAGCCATTATATCTCCTGAAATATCCATGGGTTGTAGTTCACATAAGATGAATGTAAGGATTGTTCTCCTCAACAGAGTAATTGAACAAATAAGCGTATGTAGAGAAACCTGAAGGTTTTGAGGTATACTAGAAAGATAATCTTGTATGAAGATGGAAGAAGATCTTGTATGGATTCAAACAACTTGGTGCAGAGCCTCCAATGCATAGCATAAGTGCGGTGAAATAATTTCCATAACAGAGATATTGTATTAGAATGATTAATCAAAAGATTAGGAAGATGGATTTCCAATCCATGACAAAGATCTCATGATGACAAAAGAAGTGCCACATGGATATGTTCCAGTTTGAGCCTTGCCACAATGTTATGAGATAATGGGGAACAAAAGATGAATCCAATAATGACATCTATATTGATCAGAGCTATATGAAGCCTTCAGAGAAAAACAATGTTCCAGAAAGACCAAAGTACTTTGAGATCAAGAATTCCATTCTCCATGATAAAATCCAGAAAACAGAAGTGGTTCTCCAATATATATATATATCTCCATAGATAAGTAGATAAGAAAACATTTTGGTAAAGCCTCTGTCCAGTATGAAAGAGTTTGCGTACTCAAGCTGGAGCTCATGGAGAAGACTTCCCTATTGAAAAAGGAATATATGACTCCCAGGTTGGGAGGGAGCACTGATGTGTTAGTGATTTATGGAAAATAATTTTTCAGTTCGAAAAATGGTCCTTGATGAGCAGTCCCTTTCCAATTCAGAAAGCGGTTTGAGATTTCTGATGAACGGGCATTTTCTAGTTTGAAAAATGGTCCATATCGAATGGTCATTTTCTTAATGAAAATCGTTCTATGGATTGCAGATGTACCATAGAAAATGATTTCCCATTGTGGTTAACATGGGGAATGCTCTAGGGAAGTCTCTCTTCTTGAGGGTTACTCAAGAAGACTCACCCACCTCGCTGGACAATCATTCTTTCGAAGCTCATAGTTGTGACCAGTTTCGAAGAATGGTCCATTTTGGAGGTTGGTGAAGGACATTCATTTCCTTAGGAAATGGTTCGGATCGTCATTCCTTAGAGAAGATTCATTCTCTCCAGGTTGCACTTTGTTTAGTGCCAGAGGAATGGCCCAGGGTGGGGAATGGTCCAGGTTCAGCAATCAGGGACAGGAATACCTTAGGGAAGACTCATTCTCTCTAGGTTACACTTTGTTTAGTTTCGTGAGAATGGCCCAGGGTGGGCAATGGTCCAGGCTAAAAAATTAGGAAAATTATTCTTCCTTGCTTGAGAAGAATAGTCCAGATAGCTCATCATTGATGTTTGACTTTCTGAGGGAAGATGTTCTTCCAGATATCACAGATGTGAGTGGAAGAATGGCCCAGATGATTCAGTTTATATCATAACAATGTTTTCTGTGGAGGTTGATATCAGATGATTATTATGGAGACCATATGTCTCTGGACAATATATGTATGATACTGTGGTGGATGTGTTCCACTAATTGTGATTATATGTCATTGATCAAGTACCTGTGTGCTACTTGGTGTGGTAGTGTACCACTATATTGTAGTTGTGTACTACTATGGATAGACACAATTGTGTTCTATTGAATGATATTATTTTGTTTGCCTTGAAGACTATCAACAGTGTTGGAAATGATTATCAGCTAGATGGATGATCAATGGATAGATATTTCCTAGACGGAAAATGTTCCAGGACATTTATTCTTCTAGGAAATATGTCTGGATTAGAAGAATGTTTCTTGTGTCACTCTATGGAGTGAGTGACTTATTCAACATCATGTTTGATTACTCAGATGGAGTATAGTTTTGAAAGATGATGCAGTTGATGACATTGATAGTGATGATGCTTCTCATGATCTAATCTTGAGATAGTCTGTACGACTATAATAATGTTATTGATTCAATGGTTCAATGGTATGTTTGTGCTCAAGACTATTTCCTTCAAATAACTCCCTAGCTAGGAGGGAGTGTTGATATTATGGTTGTTGTGGGAGGTATTTAACTCAATGTGTAAAACTGACGAGAATAGAATATTCCGGAAAGCAAGAAGAAACCCTAATGAGTTGTCTAATAACCGATGAAGACAAGTCTACTCAAGAGGATAATTTGTATTAGGTTATTAGTCTCCAAGAAAAGAAGTAGGCCAGAAGAAATACTATATACTAAGTAAATAGGCACTCAGAATGAGAAGTCGGCCCAAGCAATTAGCTACAATTAGTATAAATACAGGAGGCCAGTCTTCATTCTGACAGGGATTCTCAGAGATGTAGAGCTCACTTGTGCGCACTGCAATTAGCTAGTTTGTGCACAAGTTTGGAGGAGAGTTGTTGTTGCAGCTGCTGTAGCTAGTAGATTACATTTTGGCTTGGAATAACTCTTGGTTATGGTTTGGACTATCTGATTAGCTCTTGTTTGGTGCGTTATACTTGGAGAAAGGTGTGCTACCCTTTGTTTGGCTATCTAGCCTAGGGTTTTCTTCCGAAGTGATTCTGTGTCAAGGTCAAGGTGCTCGAAGGGTGGCTTTGGCCTATGGTTGGGTGACAATAGTGATATTGTCTATGGTAAAACGAGCACATCCATCATATTCTAACAAATTCATCTAAATTGCAGTATTATATGTTTAATTTGATTTTCCATTTTAATTAATATGATCATTTTGCAGTACTACTTTGACATTTTTTATTATATATATATATATATATAATCATCTTGCATTACTTTATTTTTTATTATGGTGTTGAATCAATATTTTAACTTTTATTTTATGTTTTTATTTAAGTTTAATATAATCTGTTTATTTTTGTATAACACAATTTATGTTATTCAATAAATTATTCATATCATATAAATGGACAATTACTACTAAATTATAAATCAGTGAATACAAATGACTAAATATATTACTAAATGACAACAATTAATAATTACAATGACTAAATTTACTACCAATTGACATGAGTCATTGAATAAAAATGACTAAATTTGTTACTTGTTGACGACAATAAAGGACCACCATGACTAAATAAATGATGAGCTAATGACAACAAATGACTAAAACAATGACTAAATATACTACTAGCTGATGGAAAATGATAATTAAAACGACTAAATATATGACTAATGGACATAAATAAGTGAAACAAATGACTAAATATATGAATAATGGATGGAAATCAGTGACACAAATGAAAATTTAAGAATCCACTTTTTACCTATTAACTAAACCCTAGAACATTAAATGATTAAATATAAATAAGAAACCCTAGAATTATTAATAAACTATTATAACCTTTAAAAAACAAAAATTTAATAAACCCTAGAAATATCTTATAAAATAATTAAACTTATTAAATAATTCTACTTAGCCGACACTAAGAAACTTTCCCACTTCCAGTATTTATACCAGCTCTTCCCTTTCTCTTAAACCCAAGCTCTTTGTCCTAAAGATGGATCCTGATCTGGATCCGAAACGTCGACAATCTATTGACAACATTGTGGCTTTTCCGATCAAAACCGGAAATCCCAACCACAACAATCTCACTCATCAAATGACCAGTTTTCAAGAATACATGGCTAAATAAATGCCTAAATTTATCACCAAAGTGACCAACCAGAACAACCAATAAACGACTAAAACGTTTTAGTCATTTATTTGGTGGTGTTATATATGACTGACAATAAATTACTATTAGTCATATGACTAAACTTACATTTTTATATGCAATTTTTAGTCATGTTTTTAGTCATAAATTTCTCTTTTTCTACTATTGTGATATTCTCTACAATATTTTTGTTTTCAACTATTATAATAGATCTGGTACCTTACACTAGATCATCATCTTACTATTAATTTATTTGTTGAGAATGAAATTCTTGAACATTCATAAAGAACCTTAAAATCTATGCATCATCATCAAATACCTATGAGGGATCAATGTTATCTAGGACATAAGGTCTAAAACTGGCCTTGACTTCATACTTATGAAGATGAAAATAGGTATATGGATAAAATGTAGAAGATAAAATAACCATAGAATAATTTGTTTTATTCTCCTGGATAACAACAATAGAAAATGTATAAAGAATCTAAATAGAATCCCAAAAAATGTTTATATATTCTAGGAGAAATACAGAAATTGTAGTATATAAATAACTAACACACATTTTGTAGGTGCTTCAATGTTAAGCCCTAAATAGTGGGACAATACCCCTTAATTGGGGCATATTACATTAGCAATGTTATTTTATTTATGTTGGCTTGGGTCCATTAGTTGTAATTGTACCTCCTAGTCTCCTATATATACCAAGGAGACCTTTTCATTTGGAATCATCGGGTATTTGGAAATTTATGTGGTGTACAAGGAGGTTTCCCCCTCAAAGAGGATTATTATTTGAAATTCTCTCTTTGTCAAGGAGTTGAGTACTTATTCTAAGGCTTTTTTATTCTATTTTGATATTTGGTTCTTAATGTTTGGTGTCAGAGCTCAAGGTCTTGGGGTTTCACTGCTCCATTTGAGACACCTTGGAATTTTCACTATAACGTTTTTTATACAATGTTTTAGATGGTACCCCTTGGTAGAATATAGATCAAGGTACATGGGTTCGAATTTAAGCTCCCAAGGCCTTATACTTTCAAAGATATATCTTGTGTAATATAGGGTTCTAGAATCATCCTGAATTTAGTCACCTCAATTTTTTCACTCTAATTTTTTTTGTGTGATGTTTCAGACCCTGAAATCCGTATAATATTCATATAAATTAGCAAGGTAATTTTGATAAAATTTTCAGCTTCTGGTTCATCCTACTTTTGTATATACACCATTTGTACGATAGGGTATTTGACTAGTCATATTAACTAGTCTCAAACATATGTTCTGGGTAAAGCAATGATATCTTCTTTAGTGAGTATCGAAATTAAGTGATACCAGTTGCATTGGATAATGGACAGTTTGTAGTATTTCTGGTGCAATTGTTAGAACCAAATATCAGATATTTTTCTCTTGGAACGCTTTACAAGTATGCGCTCCTGGAAGGGACAAAAATAAGAAAGGTGTGGGGAAGTTACCATAGCTTCCACTTGGCACATCCAATTTTGAATAGAACCCATGGAATTTCATAGAAAACATATCAGAGAACTACAAAACAAAATATTCAGACCCAGAAGGGCCGAAATTTTGGATATGCAATAGAAGAAAGATCATCTAGTAGAACCACCTCGAAATCAAGGTTTAAAGGTGATACTTGGCCAACATGCCACCAAAAAAGGGAAATTCTACACCAAATAAGCCTCCAAACTGTCCTACTTGGACTCTTGATGAAGGTGAAGAAATGCACAGGGACATAAATAATTTACAAAAGAAGACAGTAACAAAATATGAACTACAAGGGATGATGGATTCAACTAAAGCTAAGTTGGAGGCAATAATGGATACTAAGATGGATGGTTTAAAAAGAGAGATCATGGAAGGATTGAAAAATTTATCAATAGAGAGGCCACCTGAAAGTGAAAATATATCTCATGAAATTCATGATGAGGACACAAGGAAGATCAATCAAGACTGGAGAAACTCCAACTTTGGGTTGAATACCAACCACTTTCCTAAGATCGATATGAGGAAGTTTGATGGCAAGTATCGAATCACATGGATAATTCAGATGGAGCCGTTCTTTGATCTACATGATGTGCCACATACACAAAAGGTACAAATTTCTTCTTTATATTTAGAACCCAATCAATTTGTGTGGTATCGATGGCTTTGTTCTCAAAAATCACTTGTCACTTGGACAATTTTCACGGAAGAAATGATATCACACTATGAGGATACAAGGAGCAATACCTTCTTTAGTCAATTGATTAATATTAAGCAAAAGGGTTAAGTTGCAGAGAATATTGATAACTTCCAAAGATTGAATATATAGGTAATGGATATTCCATATGAGCACCTAATTTATGTATTCATAGGAACTTTAAATGATAACATTCAACATGAGGTTCACCTTTTGGAACCCAAATAATTTGAGAATGTGTTCGGGGTGGCGAGAAATGTTGAAAGTAAAAATATGGCTATGGATACTAGAAGGACCACTCTTAATATCTATCTAGAGAATAATGTTCCTTCTTGTAAAATACCTCAAACTACAAGTTTGACACCTCAACAATTGGAGGAAAGAAAAGAAAAAGCTTTATGCTTTAATTGTGAAAACAAGTACAATAAGGGACATAAGTGTGGTGAGAAGACATTATTCTACATAGATTGTGTAGAGGAAGAAGAAGAAGAATAAGAACAATAACCATCTCAATATGAAAATGTAGAAGAGATTTATTTTGAAGAGTTGAATCCCACGATATCATTTAATGCATTGGTTGGAATTAACACTCCTCAAACTATCAATATGGAAGAATATATAAAAAGGAAAAAGGTAATTTTCCTAATTGATTATGGTAGTACTCATAATTTCATTCACAATAAATTAGCCAAAGCTCTCAATTGCTTTATATATCCAACACCAAAGTTTCAAGTAATGATTGCAAATAGAGGAACTATCAATTGCTTAGGAAAATGCCATAAGATCAATCTTAATATGGGGGGATATGTAATGAATATTCCAATGATATCTATACCCATGGGTGTTTTTGATGTCGTACTATGAGTCCAATGGTTACAATCATTGAGAACAATAGATTTTAATTTTCAAGAACTTTTCATGAAATTTTCATTGGAAGGAAAGGAAATTGAGTTAAGGCGTATTAGAGGGAAACCCAATAAGGTGATAATCTCTAATGGCATGAAATAATTATTGAAAAAGGGGCATCAGGGTGTAATTCTAAAACTATGCTCACTATATTTTCAAACATTTAAGCCATCTATTCCCCTATATCTCCAAGGGATCATTGATAAGCATTCCAAAGTATTTGAAGATATTCCCATAGGTCTTCCACCCACTTGAAATCATGATCATGTTATTCACCTAATTCTTGGGAGTGTTTCTCTTAACATCAGGCCTTACGGATACCCTTATGCCCATAAGAGTGAAATTGAGCATATGGTTGAAGAAATGTTAGAGGATGGCATTATTAGACCTAGCCAAAGTTCTTACTCTACACTAGTGGTAATGGTACTCAAGAAAGAGGGTTCATGGCATATGTGTCCACATTATAGAGAGCTCAACAAGATCATTATTAAATATAAGTTTCCCATTCCCCTCATTGATGAATTGTTATATGAACTATAAGGAGCAATCTATTTCACAAAGTTGGATCTCCCTTCAGGGTATCATCAGATTAGAATGAAGGAAGCAGATATCCCAGAAACAACATTCTGAACTCATGAAGGCCATTATGAATTTTTGTTCATGCCTTTTGGCCTTACGAATTCACCTTCCACATTCCAAGGGTTGATTAATTCCATTTTCAAGCCCTTCCTTCGAAAGTTTGTGTTAGTATTTTTTGATGATATACTAATCTATAGCAATTCTTGG
>JASDQU010353372.1:0-12092 GCA_032191745.1 Picea mariana
GGCAATTTACTATTTTTAGCAGGTTTTAACTTCTGGGGCCATTTTGAGGGCCTAAATGAAGGTTTTTTGAGATCAAGGTTCTCAATGATATTCGAAGGAATAATTGAGCCCCCAAAATGAATCTCCTCAACGATACCTTTCCAATGAGCTATCACACGCCTAAAACGAAGATCGTATGCAAAAGTTACGACCTCGGGAAGTTGATGTTCTAACTTACCCAAACGGGGCCCACATGACTTTTGGCACTTCATCTCCTACGGTTAGGTTTTTGGATGTCTATGACTTTTGGCATTCTCGTCTATTGTAAAAAAAAGGCCTCTAGAGCCTCATTGTAATCATCTTCTCACGGATGCGAGCAGCAGCCACATCTCTTCTCAGAGATAAGCTACTAGTGCCCTAGCTAGTTTATTTTCATTCTGTCTGTAAGCATATTTCAGTCATTTGTTATTAATGAAATGAAGTCTTATTTCCACTGCATCTCTGCATTTATGTGTATTTCTATATTTCATTGTGTTCCTACATAAATCCGGATCAGTCGATCAAACGACACTCATTTGTAAACCACTTGAAATTATGTATAACAATAATAATTATTACCACACAAACCAATAGATTCAGGAAAATTCCCAAAGATGGGTGTTAGCCTTGTTGAACTAGGAGGTTGGCCATTATCACCTCACCAAGTATCCTCTACACTTCAAGCTAGGGTAAATGGAATCATAACCAAGGGGGGATTCCCTATGGTTGTTCATCCTAACGTGTGTAATGGATAGTGGGAGTATGAGGAAGCTTAACAACATAAATATAAATGGAGAAATTAGGTTGGAATTTAGATGATTGGGAGTGGTGGATAAAAGGGAGATTTGTTCCTTATATTGTTTGGGCAATGGGGTCATGTGAGTAATCTTAGAGGGCATTTCTAAAGGAAAATTAGGTAGCAACATAAAATCATTCTATATGCAAACTACACATCTAATTTGGTTGTTTGTTCTACAAGTGATATGGTGGATAGGGGCTATAGAAAATCCACTAAAAGAAAATTACAAAGGTGGCCGCTACCAAAGACTATCCACAAACATATATGATTTTAGGGGCTAAATTTCACAAATGGGCTAATTTTCCATGTTTTTTTCCCAAAAATCGATTCGCTAATTTCCGTTTTTTCTAAAAAAGATTCTCCCTAATTCCATAGAATAAAAATATATTACCTTAAAAATCGCCAATATTTGATAGAAGCTATATTAAATCCTTAGAAATTTGAATATTTTTACAAAACTATCGCCAAACATTTTACATTTTGTATATTAAAGACTAGTAAGATTAGCCCATGTTTCTACATTTTAATATAAATTTCCATCCTTAAAGTTATCCCTGTCTACAAACACACCTAAGAAAGTGATCTAGAGTGTCTAATGTTCCTATTTTGAAAGTTAAATGATGCAAAAGTGTATAAGAGGGAGGAAAACCATTCCACCAACACTTTCAAATTAAGATGAAACACCTTTCCTCCAATTAAGATGAAGAACCTTTCCTTGACCTTTGAGTTTCCTTTGACATCCATGTCAGTGCAAAAAAAATTCCCAACTGTAGCACAAAGAACTAATACCCATTCATAAGAAATAAATTATACATCACTCAATTACAAGGACAAAATAAAGTTAACAAATACTCCAATAACTTAGATCTTGTTTTCTTTGATCTAATCCATATTGCAAATGGAGTGAGAAAATAAATATATAGATTTTATCTCTAACTCTTCATACAATAAAACATGATTTATTTTCCTATATCCACTTTTTACTACAAAAGATACAATAAAAACCAGTACGCATGGCCTTGGCATGCACAATACCTGCCGCCGTATGAAGTTTGATAGCCATAAGATAAGAGCTTGAATTTTTTAGTACCAGTTCTGCAAGATGGGCCCCCAACTTTTGACAGTATATATAAAAAACCAAGAAATATTTATTACAATAACATTGGGGGAAGTGAAGGCAGCAATAAGACTTCAAAGTTTTTGGCCAATAAGATATCAGATAAATGAGATTTAAAATTTAAAATAAATAATTATTTTTTAAAACTTTGGATAAAGGGGTGTGTATTTTATGGTCAAACATGAACTAATAGAAAGTCAAGCCTAACTCAAAGCTATATACCATGCCTATTGGTAGGTATAATAAGACTCTCAACAACTTGCTTGCTAAAAGTAGCAATAAGATTATTGACATCTCAACTTCCTTGAATAAAATGTTCTAGGAAAATAAAATAACATTATCTCTTCTAAATAACTTCAACAACTTGGTAACAAATAAATGAAAATAGTTCCAACAACCATCCGAAATATCCAAACCAAAATAACAATAAATAGTTAAACAGATCTAATTTTTCTCCTTAGTAAAATAATACTAGTTTTTCTCCTTAGTTAAAAAGTTCGAGGGGGGTAGGGTATGTATACCTTCATAGACTTTACCAGTCGTGCTGGCTTCTTCTTCTTCTTCTTCTTCTTCTTCTTCTTCTTCTTCTTATTATTATTATTATTATTAGATCCAATTTTTCTCCTTAGTAAAATAATACTAGTTTTTCTCCTTAGTTAAAAAGTTCGAGGGGGGTAGGGTATGTATACCTTCATAGACTTTACCAGTCGTGCTGGCTGCTTCTGCTGCTGCTGCTGCTGCTTCTTCTTCTTCTTCTTCTTCTTCTTCTTCTTCTTCTTCTTCTTCTTCATTGAAACTCAAAACAACTTTAATATAGAAAAATTGATCAATGTGTGATTGATATCTGTGCAACCAATGTCAAAGAAATTCCACCTTATATGACTCCCAAAATAAAATTAAGTGGTTATAGATCCACTTTTTCTCTTTTTAAAATAAGGTATCTCATTTAATATCTTTATATGGTATGTCATTTAATATCTTTACATTTCATCTCTTGGAAACTTTAAAATGTATGGCATCTTTCATATGTTGGAATTTGGTGAAAACGAATTCTTTTATAATTGGATTTTAGATCTTATTATTTATTATTTAGCGTTGGTTGTAACTAATTAGATCAAATTAAAATATGGATATGAGCGTATTCAATAATCAATTTCTTATGTGACTGTGTATAAATTGTTATAAATTCATGTATGCCTTTAGAGGCTATGAGTGAGATGAGTGGAGTCAGCCTGTTGTAACTCTTCATGCTATGAACAATAATTAAACCGATACTTTTGCTTGGTGGACGTACCCAACGATTGGGTGAACCACGTTAATCCTCGTGTTTTATGTCAATCATATGTTTGATCTGTTTATGTAATGTTTCCACTGCATATTAGTTTTTGATTTGTTGGCTGCAAGGTTAACAAGTGGTATCAGAGCTCCAGTTGGAGATCCGTGAGGCCAGGAGAACCGTGGTGCAAGATTGTGAAGTGTGTGGAGGGTCCATGCACATTTGGTTTTTCAATTGACAGTCTTCAAGGCCACATGCATCAAATCGCGGAGGAGCATCGTTGTCTATCATAGACATTGAGTAGTGAATATTGTTTTTTGAGGAGAAAAAGTCAATTGCATTGTCTATGGAGAAAAAGAGAGGGTGCGCCGTTCTATAATCGTCATGGGTCTCTCCTATTAGGGGGCGCGACAACAGACTACTCACCCTTCGTGCGCGTTTGGTATCTGAAATCGTTGCAATCCAGCATGCGTAGAGGGCGCGATGAGGAATGGAAAGAGATACGTGGTACAGGTGAGATCGACACGATCTGCTCAAAGGGGCGACAAGGTCGCGGTCTGGTTTTGGTAGAGGGGGCGGTCTAATTTTTTTATTAGAAGGAGATATGACGTGGTCCACTCCTGTATAAATCCGCGAAGATCGACGAGACCCTGTGTTGTTGAAATGCACGTCAATCTATTGAGATGGAAAGAACTCGGAGTGCCAAATTCGAAATCAAGAAGTTCAATGGCAAAAATAGTTTTGAGATCTGGAAGGTCCAAATGCACGATTTTCTCATGCATCAAGGTGTGGGGAAGGCGTTTTTGGGAAAATCAAAGAAAACCATGACCATTTTAGATGAAGAGTGGGAAGAGATCGATGCGAGAGCACTAAGTGCCATATGTCTTTGTTTGGCCGATGATGTTATGTTCAACATTGTTTTTTTTTGTAACTAGAGGAATCGGTAGTGGCGAAAGTATCGTACTCGCATGACACAGGGTCGAATCCTATCGGCTGCCTTATAACCCCTAGGGAGAATCGCACAACCCGCAAGCGTGTCTCTAGATAAATCAGGGTGAGAATCGAACTTGAGACCTCATTTTTTCATTTCCTTCCATTTACACGGCACATATCAATCAGTCGACACCCCTGCGGGCTATGTTCAACATTGTTACAGAGAGGACAACAACTGGTTTGTGGATGAAGCTAGAAAGCTTGTATATGACGAAATCCTTGACGAACATGAGCTTCCTAAAAAGAAAATTGCACAGTTTGCGCATGAAGGAAGGTACGAATATAGCTGATCATTTAAATACTTTTAATACTCTTTTAGTCCATTTGACTAGCATGGGAGTGAAATTCGAATCCGAAGACAAGGCAATTACATTGTTGTGTTCTTTGCCCAAGTCATTGGATCCCTTTGTTACCTCTATTAGTTTCTATTGGCCCTTGACCAAGTTTTGAAGAATACTTCGTCATATTTGATTATTTTTGGGACTGCGACAACTTGCCAAAGATGGAGCGCAACACGAAGCAAGAAAGACCTATTTTTGGTCCATTTTAGGGTTTCTGGGTTGATGTAAAGGGAAAGGGATGTTGGCCCATGAGTTTACCCACATTTAGGCCCATTTTGTAATCTATAAATAGATACTTAAGTAGTAGATATGATAGCTGAGTGCAAATAGTAGTACCTCTATGTGAGGTATAGCTAAAGGCTTAGTGCTAGTAGCTGGATCTACGTGATTGGATGTATAATGCAAGTGCTATGTGCATGATTGTAAGGAGATCGGAGGGCTAAGTGAAAGTTGTTGTAGTCTTGTGTTGAAGTGCAAGGAAGAAGGATCTAGCGAGTTGCGCAGATCTTCTATCCTGTGCGAAGTAAGGGTCCCTAAAGCTCTGTGTTGTAACTACTTGACCGTGATAATATAAAGAAGAAGACTTTGTGGATGTAGCCCCAGGGTGGGGGTGAGCCACGATAACTCTATGTAATGTGCTCTGTGCTTTGACCTATGTGTTGTCTCCTATTTGGCTAAGTGCTTGTTGTGATTAAGTAGATCTAGTTATGTTCTATGCTTATGATATATGAATGAATGTTAGATCATATATATTGCTTAGTGCTTGATCCATTAAATCTAATCTATATTTCTATGGCTAAGTATTGAATCATCTTTAGTCTAAGTATTCACTGCGATGCTCTATGCCATCCGCGAAGTACCATAAGGGTTAAATATTGATGAATGATCTATGCTAAGTTCCCTGTAAATGATATAATCACAAATCAATATCCCAGCTAGGTTGCAGACACCTGAGTCCTTCAACCACCCCTGCCTCTACCATGGGTGAGACTTCATCTGCTTCACAGGTGTTACCGAAAGGGCCGGTAGTTAGGGTTTTGTTGGTACGCTCTTGAGCAATGAAACCTGGGTCTACCCCTGTGCCAACGAATGGTTCTGTTGCCAAGACTGGAGCTGTGATTGCTGGGAACTAAAGAAGAAAAATCTTTGTGTGAAATAATCTCTGTGCGTAGATTTGTTGCCCTAGTGCGTAGTATTCTACTTGACCTACGAAGCTTTGTGTCGAGAAAGAAAGGTCAGATCTGGAAAAAAAGAGGTGGATACTGAAGAAAAGAAGTCAGATCTAAACACTTTGTTCTATAAGAAAGGTTAAAGTGGAAATTTCTAAATCAGATCTATAGAAAGAGGTAAGATCTGTAAAGCTCTATGCTCTAGTAAAGGTAAGAATAGTTCAAGTGCTCTATATAGGTAAGATAAGTGGAATTTTTTTTTGTTTTTGAAGCATGAATCTAGGTATGCTTGATAGATTTTGTCCTAGCCTGAAAAATAGAGCATCGTTAGATGGAATAACATTTGATAAATCTAATAAGAATAATGATAGCTATGGTATACCTATGCATAGAAAGAATTGTTGGACTAACAGATGGATGCAAGATCCTAGAAAAAAAAATTGCAGGCTAGCTACCATGACCCTAGTGCGCAATACAGAAGAGGTTGGGGGTCATTTAAAAGAAAGAGGGGATTGACTCTATGTTACAGTTGAAAAATACCGAGACATCTTGCTAAGGAAGAGCCTGGGAGAAGCCCTAGTTGCCTCTGTTGTAAAGCTATGGACCATGAAGTATTGGATTTCCCTAGAATGATTGCTAGACTTGAAAAACTGAATATGGAACAAGCAAACTCTGAAGGAGATCAAGAGACTAAAATTATGGAAGAACCCCAGAAAGAATCAAAGATCATGTTACTGAAACTAAAAGAAACCCTAGATGATCATAAGGATATCAGTTTGTCAGGGATCTTCAAAGAAAAGGAGAAAATCGAAGTAAGAATAGAAGAATTCAACATTGATTGTGCTTTGGATGAGGGAATACCGATGAACATTATGAAAAAAAGAACTTGGGAAACCCTAGGAAGGCCTGCTCTGGACCCTTCGCTAGGAACCATTGGATTATTCAAAGGAAAAATGGTAACCCTATGTGGTAGAATTACCCATATAGCTATGAGTACCCATGGAAATTCGACAAAGGAAGAATTTGAATTCATTAGATTTATTGGGGACTGCGCCCCATTTCCATCTTTGTTAGGCAAGATCTGGATTGAAAAAGACCAAGAACGGGAAGTCCTAGAACAGAAGAAGCAAGAACTCATTGAATTTATGACTAGAAGGATCCCTTACTTGATGGAGGAAAAAGAGAACAGATCTCTGTTGTTAAACACCAAGGACCTGGATGTCGAAGATATAAGAGCATTATAGGAACCACAGAAGACCGAAATAACTAATCTATATGATGAAGGAGTATTACTCTTGGATCTGAAGAATGACCCTAAGTAGTGCGAAGTGACTATGTCAAGAGAAGATAAGACTCAGAATGGAAAAAGGATGACCGAGACTAAGCTCACTAGGAAAAAGGATAAGAAGCTAAGTAAGAAGAGGGCCAAAATCGAAAAGTTATAGAAGACTCCAAAGGAAACTTCGTAGAAGGAAAAATCACAAGAATTGAGCTTCACCGAGATATCATAACAACGACATCTGGAACTTCGCCATCGCGCAACAATATAGTTGTTGGACTGATATACCCATTCGACTCCCACCCCAAACGGATCGAAAAGCAATTATGGGCTCCAACTAAACCATTGGACAACACTAGAATGGATAGAACGGAGTTAATGAAGGCCCCATATCCGTTGCAAGCAGACCGTTGCTAAGTTTCCCTACCTAGTTCATCGCACCACGCACCGAGAATACTTTTTTCTAAGTGAGAATTTGAGCCTAAACCTTGAGATTACTTCACCCTGTGATCATTGCCTTGTTCCCATACTGTTCATCGTAGTCTTAGAATTCATTTTCACACCTTTTCTAGTGAACCCAAGCTTGTATGTTGGACGAGCTCAACATTGTTGAGAAAGTAGTTGAAGAAGTTTTGATTGACCTAATGGCTAAGAGAGTCATGTCAGATAGAAGGATGTCTGTCGGTGTGAAAGCATCATTGACAGGAGGAGTCCAAGCTTCTCCCTCCACTGCTCACGGCGCAGGACCTTCCAGAACCATGACCGAGATAAGAACAAAGCATAGAGACGATATTGCAAATGCCAAGTTGATCCCACACATTTTGTTTGTTTACATACCACCTTTGAGTGGCAAGATTAACCACGACAATGTACCCAGGGACTTTGAGTACACCCTGATCATTGTGTATCTTTCGAAAGGGGTGCGCATAGTACGAGATGACCAGGATAAGATTGAAACATTGAAATTTAACGATTTTAACCTTGGAGTTCGCAAAACCTACAACATGTTAGCTCTGCATAAATACCTAACCAAGACCAAAGGCATAAATCCTAATATTGTCCCACAGTCCTGGACTCAGAACCTTGTGTAGTCCACACTGCTCAACGTAATGAAGATCCTTCACTTTGGAAGACACCAAGAAGTCAATGCATGAGTCAGGTTTTTGTTGTCTTGCTACCACGACAGGTACTTATGGTTGGACTGCCGCATCACTATGGATCCGAATATGATCAATCGGATCACAGGAATTATCATGCAAGGCCCTAACCCACAGGACATTTACCCAGGGAAGACCTCAGACCGAGAACTAGCACAATGAATAAAGGAAACTTATGGCGATGTAGAGAAGGGTACACGAGGCTACAAGGTAGCCTCTATATAGAGTGGGGTAGTGTGCCTTTCATGTCAGTTAATTGCAGGTAAATTAGTTCGTAAGAACAGACCAACACAGGTGACTGGCTTCGTAGCTGATCTCACAGGGAAGTGTGCTGAGGGACGACAGATGAATTGGGTGCAATATCTTGTAAACCAGTTAGAATTGGATTGCAGAGGAGTGCAAGACCAAGGGTATGAGTTCCACTTTATTTGGTTACTCATATTCATCGCTTTCATCGCTTGGGAGCTGCCAGAGGGAGCCACTTTTCCAGAGATCGAACCTTTCAAACCTCTAGCTACGAAGTTCTGTATGTTGTGGTACTCTAGCGACATGAAAAATCAGTGGCAGTCCAATATTGTCTTCCACACCTACTTCAACCAACTGAAGAATGCAATTCAGTCTACACCGTGAATCACCCCAAATGTACTTCATAGGTTTAAACCTTTGATCAAATTTAACGCGGATCACCACTTCACCTATATTACAGGGCGCCTTGACGAGCATAAAAAACAGCTCCAATCCTACTACAAATTGACAGAGGATGACTTGGAGGAGATTACCAAGGAATGGTCGGTAGACCTCCTTATTGCAGCGAACCCCGTAGACATGTCCAATGAGGAAATCCCTGAAGCTATGTTGGATACACTTGGGCCAAGAAGGACTAAGAAGGATGGAAAAGTTGAAGATGTCCCTAGCACATCCGCGAAGACTACTTCGATCTCACCTATGCAAGGAGGTGATGGTGATGAGCTAGGTGGTACAGAAGTTGAGTAAAATAGAGGCGAAGTTACTCCACCTAGAGAGGAGGAGGATCCCTCAATGAAAAGAAAGATGACACCACCAAAACCCTCCTCCCAAATTAAAGGTAAGGCCACCTGGACCATGCTTAAAACTACCCTTACCCCGGATGACTTTGAATTCCTAATTGCCACGTTGAACGATGTTTCACTCGAGCTCGTAGAAAAGCAAGAAGCAAAGCATGAGGAGATATTCAGCTAAATCAAAGGCAAACTCAGAGAAGTGCGGGAGGCATTCCATTCTAGTCAAGCAGTGTCTATAATTCCCTTAACAAGTGGAACATTAAGAACAAGTGATGAGCCCACTCAATTGCACCAGATTGCTGATCAAGTCGAAGCTCGCCTTTGACGAGCTCAAGAAGACACAAAACAAGCCACCTAGACTCTGATGCAAGAACATAAAGCACTTCTAGAACAATATAAGTAGGCAGAATGGGAAAAACTTTCCCTAAAATCGAAGTGGGATGAGGAAAAGGCACAGTTGCTAATAGAGAAACTTTAAGCTTAGGAAAGGATTCACAAAGCATTGCATTCTGTGACAGTCATAGAGGTGAAGATGGAAGATCGTCTCCCAGAGTAGGTGACCCAACTGGAAGAAGTAATCCAACAACTCCAACAGTGCATCATGGATTTGAAGCTCTGCATCGTGCCCGAGACCCCTCAGGAAATAAGAGATCTAAGAGAGGCCATTGCTCGAAGAGTAGTTGGCCGATTAAAAACATTTTCTTTGGAATGCAAGAAGCTAAGCTCTAGAAGCGCCTAGACTTATGAAACCCTCACAGAGAATCTAGAATTGAAAACATTGGAGGCACAAATCCAAGAAGCAAAGAAGCATGCAGACACGCTACAGGCACAGATAAAGAATTTGACCCTAGTCGAAAGAATGAAGAGGTTCGCAGAACAACGCACAACCCAACAATAGGTACATATGCTGCAAAGAAAAGTGATGGAATTTTGCCAATGACTTCAGCCAATCCAGAAAAAGGCATGCCAACTATTCGATGAACTAGAAAGCTAGGAAATTGAACTCAAATAGGTTGTCATCACTGCATAACAATGCCTGGAAGGACTGCTCAATGACACAGTGATCCAGGAATTTACTAAGCAAGAAGTTGTCGCACTGCAGCAGGTCGAAGCAGCTCGAGCCAATCTTGAGGCATTTGAGGTGGAATTGATCAGACCTGAGTGACTCGGGATGAATCACAGGTGAGTGTTGGGGGCCTATTGGCCCTTGACCAAGTTTTGAAGAATACATGGTCATATTTGACCATTTTTGGGACTGCGACAACTTGCCAAAGATGGAGCGCAACGTGAAGCAAGCAAGACCTATTTTTGGTCCCTTTCAGGGTTTTTGGGTTGATGTAAAGGGAAAGGGATGTCGGCCCATGGGTTTACCTGTGTTTAGGCCCATTTTGTAATCTATAAATAGATACTTAAGTAGTAGATATGATAGCTAAGTGCAAATAGTAGTACCTCTATGTGAGGTATAGCTAAAGGCTTAGTTCTAGTAGTTGGATCTACGTGATTGGATGTATATTGCAAGTGCTCTGTGCATGATTGTAAGGAGATTGGAAGGCTAAGAGAAAGTTGTTGTAGTCTTGTGCTGAAGTGCAAGGAAGAAGGATCTAGCGAGCTGCGCAGATATTCTGTCCTGTGCGAAGTAAGGGTCCCTAAAGCTCTATGCTGTAACTACTTGACCATGATAATATAAAGAAGAAGACTTTATGGACATAGCCCCAGGGTGGTGGTGAACCACGGTAACTATGTGTAATTTTCTCTGTTCTTTGACGTAAGTGTTGTCTCCTTTTTGGCTAAGTGCTTGTTGTAATTAAGTAGATCTAGTTAAGTTCTGTGCTTATGATATATGAATGATTGTTAGATTTGATATATAAGATTCTTAGTGCTTGATCCATTGAATCTAATCTATATTTTTGTGCCTAAGTATTGAATCATCTTTAGTCTAAGTATTCACTGCAACGCTTTGTGCCATCCACGAAGTACCATAAGGGTTAAATATTAATGAATGATCTATGTTAAGTTCCCTGTAAAAGATATAATTACAGATCAGTATCCCAGCTAGGTTGCAGACACTTGAGTCCTGCAACCACCCCTACCTCTATCTCGGGTGAGACTTCATATGCTTCGCAGGTGTTGCCTAAAGGGTTGGAGTTAGGGTTTTGTTGGTACGCTCTTGAGCGTTGAAACCTAGGTCTACCCCTGTGCAACCAATTTCAGTTCAACATAAAGTATTGAGTTTGATGTTATTGTTGGAGCTTTACTGTCTGAGGAAATGAGGAAGAAATCGAATTTAGAGACCTCTACATCTAAGGCGATGGTTGTCAGAGGAATATGTAAATAAAGAGGATATGTTCAGAGGGATTTCTCTTGGTCAAAGTCGAAGGGAAAGAAGAGCAAGCTTAAGTTCTGGTTTTGTGGAAAATTTGGACACCTGAAGAAGGATTGTTGGATGCGACAACACACCTCCAAAGAAGACCCTCCAAAAGAGACAAAGGAAGAAAACACAATTGAAACAGGTTCAACAACAAGTTCAGGTATGGATGATGAAGTTTTAACAATTGGTATTGTTTCACGTTATGATCAACAATTTTTATTAGATTCTGGTGCTTCAAATCACATGTGTCTTCATAAACATTGGTTTATTACACTACTACATATTGTAAAAATTACGACGTTTTATTTGCGGCATTATGGACAAAATTGTCCATATTGTCGCAAAATAGAGAAAATTTATAAAAAAAAAATTGATGTTGCCCGATAACGTCGCAATTGCCACGTTAACGTCGCAATTGCCACGTTAACGTCGCAATTGCCACGTTTTCCACTGGAACGTCTCTCTTGCCACGTTTTCCACTGGAACGTCACAATTGCCACGTTAACGTCGCTCTTGCCACGTTTGTGAAGAAGTA
>JASDQU010353373.1:0-12033 GCA_032191745.1 Picea mariana
TTTTAGTACTTGGTGTGGCTCATAATCTTTCCATATCTGTACCTTGCCATGTCCAACTATGTCCTGGTCTCATACATGACTAGCTTTCTGGCATTCATTCTTGTAACAAATTCTTATCTTTTAATTCTTTGGTTATTACCCCATAACCAAATTAACATGACATTCTACTATGTCGTGTTCATTCAAAAGCTAAAAAGATTTGAATTAACCCAGGCCTACAGCCTTTACCACATCCGATGGTATGCATTCAAATAATATAATCATGTGATTTAATAACATAGTTCTGGCTGAGGAAATTCTTATCATAATTTCCCTTCAATAATAATGCAAAAAGAGTGATAAAACTCTTACTTGCATGACTGCCATTAACATTTATACTACCTGAATATCTGATAGCAGTAGAAGCTTTCATGCTTCTTTTATCAGACTTATAACCAACTCTTCAGCTCTCTGTTGCTTTCTTCATTGTACAACAACATTACCAACAACACTTGCAACTTGCAAGCATTCTTTCCTCTGGCTGTCCAAACGAGCCAAAACATACTCACTGCTATAAATTGCAACAACTTCTTTCTTCAAACCTGGCCAAAATAATGACTTTTCATTGCTGCCACAGTCTTTTGATATCCATGATGACCAGCATAAGTCACATTATGCATTTCTTTTAGAATTGACAGCTTCAATTCTCGGTCATTAGGTACATACACTCTGTTTTTATACAGAAGTAAACTATCAGTTCCCAAGGTGTGATTTTCCTTGGTTTGTGGTTTCTCATGCTGTTGTAGCTTTGCTACAGGTCTTTTGTACTACAATTCAACACTTGCAGCCTCCACAATTATGTCTTTCAACTTAGTTCTGTACATGCTAATGGTTGTAGCATGTAATTCATGCACTTTTGTACTGAGTGCATCAGCCGCTTTATTGTCTTTCCCTTTGATATGCCTGATATCAATGTCATATTCACACAAAAATTCCAGCCATCTAATTTTCCTGGCATTTAAAGTTGGCTGATCAAATAAATACTTCAGACCGTCGTGGTCTGTTCGTAATTCGAATTTTTTGCCCATGAGGTAATGTCTCCATTTCCTCAATGCATGGACAATTGCTGCCAGCTCTAATCATGAGTGGCATAATTCTTTTCATGCTCTTTCAGTTTTCAGGATTCATAACAAATTACAGATCCCTCTTGGCTGGGAAATCCTCCCAGCCCTTCCTTACACGCATCCGTGCACACTACGTAATCCTTACTTTGATCAACAATCTTTAGGATTGGAGCACCAGTGAGCAGTTGCTTCAGTTGCTGGAAGCTGCTCTCACATTCATCAATCCACTGAAACTTCTTCTCCTTCCTTTGCACGGAAGTGATAGCATGTGCTATCCTTGAGAATCCGGCTATGAACCTCCTAGAATAGCTTGTCAGACCCCTAAAAGAACTTACTTCCGCCACATTTCTTGGCGCTAGCCATTCTCAAATGGCCTGTACCACTTGATGCAGGCGCGAGCTACCTCCTCCAGCACCCGCTCACGGATCGATCAACTTCCCTCTGTTGAGCCAAAATTATCTCTTTAGATTCCGGAGTGGAATCCCTGTCAAATGGCTGATCCACAGGTCCTGTTAACCTTTACGGCCTTCAACACCTAGACCGTGTCCTCCCCCTGACTTAATCTCAGGTCATCGGGGTTTCGCTATTCCTGTTGTCGAGAGTCACTGTACTCTCCAACTCCCGATTGCCGATGAGCTCTCGGCTCCTATGCGCTAGCCCTCCAGGCTAGGCCCTGGTCCACGTGACCGCTACCATATGACCTCAGTCATACTCTCCATCGGAGTTTCGGYGTTTTCATTGTCACGATGCACAAGTCCCCGGGACTCGCGATTCTCCGATCCCCGATGCACTCCTCCACGCGCTTGCCCTTCCGGCTCAGCTCCTGGTCCACGTGACCAATACCCATGACCACTACCTTATTCCGTCGGGGCTACGAGATTTCCAATGTCAATGTGCATATGCACTTGGAACCCATGATATGCCGATCCTCGATGCGCTCCAGATCACTGACAGCTAGCCTCCACTACGCCTCTGTCCTTCTTCTCTGTTGCAGTGACAACTGGCCCCCACTCATCGGGGTTTCACGGATCGTGATTTCAAAGTGCCTAAACATCATGTCCCCGGGATTCCTGATTTCCCGATGGGGCCAACCGGCGATGGCTCTCGATGGTTGCCACCTGTCCCACAGATGGACGACTCTGATTGTATCGGGATTTTCTCTACGGATTTCCCGAGCTCTTGCTCACAGAGTTCCCGAATCTTCCTGGATGATGGACACCTATCCTCCAGTCTGACTCTGGTGGTCCCACAATGCTTACGTCACTGTCGGGACTTCTCTCCTTCTTAACGAAGGCTTAACCTCCGTGCGGCTTCCTACATATCCGACAACTGTCGGGGTTTCTTCTCAGATCTAATGGCTCAGACCTGTTCTCCTTCTCTGCGCTTCTTCAGAGGCTTAAACTCTGCACAATTTCTCCTGATCTGACGGCGACAGTACTCTCCTGAGTTTCTACGCTTCTTCCTGAACTTGGAATAACTTTGATTTATCCAAGGCCTCAGTATTGGCTTCCTTCTCCAATGAGCTCCCGAGCCTTGAGCTTCACCATGCGTATAAAAATGCTGACTTCTCCTGAGTTCTTACTCTCAAATTTTCAAAGTATTTCGACGTCTGTGCTCCTGCAGAGTCTTTGCGCACCCACAATGCTATCTCACCTGAGCTTCTCACGAACACTCAGACCCCTTGGCACGCGATACAACTCTACATGTCCACATGGCACAGTTCCCAATTGAGGTTTCGGGTATCGGGGTTTCATGATCCCCGACGACATGAGTTCCTGTCCTCACGAACTCCTGATCCCCGATTTGCCGATGCGCCTTTTCCTTAGCCCCCTCGGCTATGGCGAGGTCCATGTGACCTCTACCTTGTGACCGTAATCAAACCGCTCATCGGGGTTTCGGGGTTCGGAGTTTCACAACGCATGGACTCCTTGTCTTCGCGATTCCCGATTTCTCGAATCCCGATTTTCGATGGATGACTCGTCTATCGGGACTTTCCCCAATTGCCTGGATTACTGCCACACATCCACAACGAATGGACGATCCCGATTCAATCTCGGGACTTTGGGACTTTTGCCATTAAAATTCCTGACCTCCTTCATGACTCCGATTTCGCGATTTTTGATTTTTCTGGAATGGAAAATTTCATGACACATGTCCTCCGTTTTTCGGACGGTCTGGATCTATTTCGGAACTTTCACCCCTAGTCTCGAAGGTTTAACCCTTGAACATCTCCCGAATGATCCTACGGCTGTCGGGTTTTCCGACCGAGATCTGACGGCTCAGATTCTCTCTCGCTAATTCGAAGCTTTCACCCCTAAATACTAAGATTTAACCTTCRGGCATCTCCCGACRTATCCAACGGCTRTCGGGTTTTCYGACTGAGAGCTGACGGCTCAGACCGTTCTTAACCAAATCGGGATTTCGCGTATCGCGATTTTCCAATCCCCTGTGCAATATCCAAAGGCTTTAAACCTTGTGCACATTCTCCAGATCTGACGGTTACAAGGGTTCGCCTTCCCTCCCGAACAGATCCTACGGTTCTAACACCATTGGTGTAAAGACCTGTCTTCCCATGGCCATAGACCATACCAGCTGCAATTTCACAGCATCGCTAAACCTCCTGAGCTTATAAACATGGTCAAGCAACTACTTGATGCATTGGAACAAACTAACATCCGAAATTGGCCATTCCAGGCCCAATTTCTCCTCACATTTTCGGTCCAAAGACCGCTCCACTGGCCCATCTAGGCGCAGTGTCGAAACCTTGGCTCTGATACCAATTTGTAGTGTACCAATTTCTCTGATACCAATTTGTAGTGTACCCATTCACTTGCCGGATTTTACCAAACCTCTTGGTTACTGTTCTGTACATGGAATCTACAGAACTCATACTGGGTTTTACCAACCAAATGCATTTAACACAATTAAACACACTTAATTCGCAGAGTAAAATATATAAGTTACTGTTACCATTAACAAACCATAGCATGCAATAGTAATTCATTTACACAGCGGAAAACATGATACATGAACAACACAGCCATGCCAAATGTGTTAAACATAACTCAGAATACTTATCTTTTATCAGCTGGAGAAATCACCAACCAAGAGCAGGCCTTCCACGAACCTCCCAGCCTTAGACCACATTGTTCATCAGCAAAAACAGTAGGTCACCCCCGAGCTGGGACCGAGCTCCACCCCTGGGCAAGGAATCTAGACTCAGGCTGAGGTTATAGGGAAGACAACATAGAAGTATCTGGAAGGATTCTTCCCAAAGATGCCATCTTACGCCCACTACTACCAGACTCTCATTCCCCACATGCTTGTTCCTCCCTGGAGTATACATCTTCACACGCACAGTCCATCGGTGCTAACCTCCCCTTTGGGTCTCGGCAATAGGCCGGATCAGGAAGTCTCAGAGCCCGTAGCTGGTGCTGGGCACTCTCTGGAAGAAAACACTTCCCAGAAAACTCTTCCACCCGGAAAGAGTTTCTCACAGGCCTGACAACTTGCCTCTTCCAACATCCACCACCTCCCTCACCTGGAGAGAGGTCATACACAATCTTAGCAATGGCGGCAAGGTCTCAAGGTGTTGGTTCTGGGAACGCGTGACAACAATCCACGCAGGAAATTACACAGACTCCCTGGTTTCTAACGGGTAAAGAGTGAACTGGCTTTTCAGACGGACACCATCTTCCGGCTCTCAGAACAAGGGGCGTACACGTAAATTTTTGCAGAACAAACACAGTCTTTACGGCTTTCAGAGATCCATCCGAATATTCGATAGAGATCGTACGGGTTCCACGCACAGAGGTTCGGTTCAGAATGGAGGTGAGAGAGCATTCTCAGCTCAGTTCAGGGTTTTTATTTGCATGCACTAGGGTTGACACTTGTCACCCTGGGAACTGCATGCATTCCATCTGTACACCTTCCTCCCACCACTTGGGAATTCACGAGTCCTTCCAAAAAGGACTTAGGATAAAATAATGTGCATATGGAGTTTTATGAATAATAATAAAATATTATTCCAGGCCTAAGCCCCCTAGGCTTATCCCCTAGGCTCCTCACTCAGCCCCTTTCCCACCTTTCAGCCCCTGATCCCTTGCCCACTCTGTGGACGCTCAGTCCCCCTTCACTCATTCATCGTGCTCAGTCTGCACCTGGCGGTGTTTATATTTTATTAAATATTCTGCATACATACAAGTACAACAACAGGCTCTTGGCCTTCAACACTTAGGCTCCCTGGCCTAACAAACACATAAGCCTACAACTTATAGGAACTCGGCTCACCAACCTATAACACATATGTACAATTTGTTTCATACATCAGGTTTATAAAGGGCTCGGCCTTGGGGACATTACACTGGTGGCCTAAAAATTGGGCCTCTATTGTTTCGTGTCCTACAAATAGCACCCACACTTCCGCGATATACAAATATATAGACAAACTTGCGGGTTGGTTGGTTTAAAGTTGCGCTTTTATTATCTCATAGCGATTCCGTATTAATTCCATATTTAGCTAGTTTTTTGGATTGGGGGCTCTCAGGCTGGCGGGCAAAAAATTGGGCCTCTATTGTTCCGCACTCCACAAATAGCACCCACAATTCTGCGATATACAAATTCAGAAGCGGACCTGCGGTAAATTATTAGTGTCAAATATTGATATTGCAGAATTTAATTAGACGAGAAAGTTTGTACAATCTGGTTGGCCGAGTGATATAAAAGTATTCCGACAAATGAGAAATACATAGTAAACATGTACTTTTATAAAGTATGGACATGAAATTTTATATAACATATGCGAATCCCTCATTCCATACTTGGGCAGTTTTTGGATCGCGAGTTCGCGGCCTAGCGGGCTGCAAATTGAGTATCTATTGTTCTATGTCCTACAATTAGCACCTACACTTCCGCGATATACAAATTGACAGGCGGACTTGCGGAGATGACTCTCTATATAAAGTATGGACATGATATTTTATAGATCATGTGCGGATCCTTCATTCCATACTTAGGCACTTTTTGGATCCCGGGTTTGCGGCCTGGCGGGCTGAAAATAGAGTCTCTATTGTTCCATGTCCTACAAATACTACCCAGACTTCCATGATATACAAATTGACAGGAGGACCTACGAGCTGCTTGGCTGAACATTGTATTTTTATTGTTCTAGAACATATGCGGATCCCTCATTCCATACTTGGGCACTTTTTGGATCGTGGGTTCGCGACCTGGCGGGCTGAAAATTGAGTATCTATTGTTCTGTGTCCTACAAATAGCACCTAAACTTCCGCGATAAACAAATTGACAGGCAGACTTGTGGACATGAGTCTATATATAGTATGGAAATGAGATTTTATAGAGCATATGCAGATCCCTCATTCCATACTTAGGAACTTTTTGTATCGCGGGTTCCCGCCTTGGCGAGATGAAAATAGAGTCTCCATTGTTCCGTGTCCTACAAATACCACCCGGCTTCCGCGATATACAAATTGATAGGAGGACTTGCGGGTTGCTTCGCTGAACATTGCATTTTTATTGTTTCATAGCGATCCCGTATTAATTCCATATTTAGCCACCTTTTTTTATCGGGGGCTCTCAGGCTGGCTGGTTGAACATTGCACTTTCATTGTTTTGTGTCCTCCAAATAGCACTCAGACTTCCGCGATATGCACATTCACAGATGGAATCGAGGGCTGGCAGGTTCAAATTTTCCATCGTTTAGGGATGGCAATCCCTATCAACTATCCAACATATAAAAAAACATTATTTTCAATACTAAATTATTAATATTACATATTGATATTGCAGAATTTAAGCAGAGGACAAATTTTTTCCATTTTGGTGGACCGAATGATATAAAATTTTTCTGACAAATGAGCAATACATAGTAAACATGTACTTTTATAAAGTATGAACATGAGATTTTATAGAGCATATGCACATTCCTTATTCCATACTTAGGCACTCTTTGGATTGCGGGTTCACGGCTTGGTGGGATGAAAATTGAGGTTTTATTATTCCGTGCCCTACAAATAGCACCCATACTTTTGCGATATACAAATTGACAAGCGAAATTGGGTTGGTTGGTTGAACATTGCACTTTTATTGTCCCGTAGCGATCCTGCATGAATTCCATATTTAGCCATTTTTTTTTATCGGGGGCTCTGGGGTTGGCGGCCTCAAAATTGGGCCTCTATTGTTTCGCGCTGTACAAATACCACTCACAATTATGCAATATACAAATTGACAAGCGGACCTGCAAGCTGGCTGACTCAACATTGCAGTTTCATTGTTTCGTGTCTTCCAAATAGTACTCGGAGTTACGCGATATACATATTGACAGATGGACTTGAGGGCTAGCGGGTTTAAGTTTTCCACTGTTTACAGATGCTAATCCCTACCAACTATCTAACATATCTAAAAAAATTATTTTCAATACTAAATTATTAATATTAAATTTTGATATTGTAGAATTTCATTAGATGAGAAAGTTTGTTCAATCTGGTCGGGTGACTAATATAAAAGTTTTCCGACAAACGATCAATACATAGAAAACATGTACTTTTAGAAAGTATGGACGATATTTTATAGATCATATGCGGATCCCTCGTTCCATACTTGGGCACTTTTTGGATCACGGGTTCTCGGCCTGGCGAGCTGAAATTTGAGCCTCTTTTGTTCCGTGTTCTACAAATATAACCCAGACTTCCGCGATATACAAATTGACAGGCAGACTTGCGGACTCCACGTCTGGCAGGTTCAAGATTGAAATTGTTTAGGGATTCTAACATATCTAAAAACATTATTTTCAATACTAAATTATTAATATTAAATTTTGATATTGCAAAATTTAATTAGATGAGAAAGTTTGTACAATCTAGTCGGGCGACTGATATAAAAGTTTTCTGACAAACGATGAATACATAGTAAACATGTACTTTTAAAAAATATGGATGAGATTTTATAGAGCATATGCGGATCCCTCGTTCTATACTTGGGGCACTTTTTGGATTGTGGGTTCGCGGCCTGGCGGTATGAAATTTGAGCCTCTTTTGTTCCGTGTTGTACAAATATCACCCAGACTTTCACGATATACAAATAGACGGACTTGCGGACGCCATGTCTGGCGGGTTCAAGATTGCAATTGCTTAGGGATGATCATCCTATCTGACTTTATCTAAAAACATTATTTTTAAATACTTAATTATTAATATTAACTATTGATATTGTACAACTGAATTACATTAAATTATTAATGGATGTTAAATCACTTATTTTTTTAAAAATGAAGGAAACAAAAGAAAGTTTTTTTAAAATTCTATCACCACAAGCATAACAAGGACCAATTTGAATTTTGAGGCCCTCTTGTTCATATGATAACACAATTGCACTCCGCACAATATATATTCATTGATTTCAAATTATTCTAGGATATTTATTTTGCCAAGTTCATCGAAGAAGCAAAAATGCCAAAACAACGACCAATTTGAATTTTAAGAGCCTCTTATTCCTATGATAGGACAATTGCACTTCACACACTATATATTCATTGATTTCAAATTATTTCAGAACAATAATTTGACCAAGTTCATCGATCAAGGAAATCTGCTAAAGCAAGCCACATAGTACATTTTTGTCACAATGCCATAGAAATTATCAGGCAGATCTGCGGGCCAGCTAGCTAAAAAATTCAATTATATTGTTCCGTGTCCTTCAAAGAACAGTTGGAATTCCACGATATACAAATTGACAGACAAAGAAGATAACCAAGAACCAACCATACTTTAAACAGACCACAAGCAAGTTCCCAGAAGGTTCCATAGAGAAGATCCCATGGACCTTTGCACCAAACAATTTGATATACAAATAAAAGACGTCACCACATTCATTTTCTCTTGCATCTGGTATATGTTCCCAGTAGAAAATAACTGGGAACATGCAATATAAGGGAGTTATAGAGATATGGTCCAAGTCCAACGAACATTCATCTGTATGTTGAACAAATGTTACGGAGACACATGAGGTATTTTCGTTTTGTGCCAAAGTTATATATATATATATATATATTCCTCTTCTTCAGCCAATATGAAAAATTGCATTGTCCTCATTCAAGGTGAATTTGTTGTGTATTTGAAGCTTCCGTAGCATGTAGACACTGCTTGCCTTTTTCTGTAGATACGTTTCATACGGCAACTCTGCCAACTTAGGAAGCACATTTTGTAACAGAGGCTGCCTAACCGTACAATGCACGGTTTTGTTGCCCACGGTTCGGATAAAAACATTCACACAATGTCCATATATATATGGACATTTTTCACTGCATCGCAGACAACAATCATATCATCACTTATCAAAGTGGAGGCAGAAGCAACAGAGTTGCATTTTGCACATAGAGGCTCAAAGAGGGTCGAGTACACATTCGTTGCAACTAAAAGACCTTCAACCTGGGAACTCGAGCAAAGGGATTAATACATTCAACAACATAATGCACAATTTCACCCCTACTCCCCTTTAAAAAAAAAAAAAAAATTAAGCAGACGCAAAAATTTATTGAAGGCTATTTCTATAAGCAAAGTGAAAATGATTTTGTGGGTGTATACGCACAATAGTTGTAGAGCTAGCTAGTTTATTCAGATTCTCTACTATATCTGCTCGTAACTCTGTTACAAAATTTGCCTGGGTTGTCCGAAAGATCCTTTCTCTACCATCCCTCTTCTTTGTTATATTTTTGAACAACATAAGTGGAATCTTCCCTCTATGCAATTGTTGTTCCATTGACAAAAAAAAATCCGAATACATATTGAACAATTGTAGCTGCAACATGGAATAATGCAATACTTTGTAATTTATCCGACATACATGCACATGCGAAAGTAAAGGACAAAACTGAATATGAAAAGCGGTACCATTGCCTTATCGTTGTCGGAGTCTCCATCTTTTATATGGAGAATGTGTTGCGAGCCAAATTTTCTCGCTAGTGTGACAAAAACCCCAATTATTATGATTGGGTAAATATCAATGCTCTGTGCAAGCTGGCTGTTAGTCGAGTCCGGGACGAAACGGTATTCTGAACAAAAAACAAGATTTTTTTCCACAATGCTTGTTTCGTTGAGCGAAATAATTTGATCGCAATCACCACGGTCATATACTGTTTTGGGCAATATATTAAAATTTGTAATGGATATCCCATTACACGACAATATATTTTCTGCATGTTTCTCGACAAGTTGTGGAGGAACAGTTAGTGTCACTATCATCATGGTGTCCTTGTCTATCATGTTAGCATGCATAATGGATCTACTTTTGTTTGCCTTGTCCAAGTAGGTGCTATAGACAACCATTATGTCCCCGACGAACACTTGTCTAGTTTGGCAGCTATTCAAGCCCTCTATTGAAAGTACTTTGGATGTCACAACTCTAGACCTGACAACATTTTTTGAACAAGAAAACTAAAGTGAATGGTAGTGTGATACAAGTACATGCATAGTTTTGATGAACTATGGAGCCAGATTTTTGCAACCACACCTCTTAGTCTGTGGAACATGCAGCACGTTCGACGTCTCACTTGTACTTGTTGATACTTCTTGCAAGCTGCAAACCATTTATTGCAGATGACATCAACATATCTGCCATGCCATAGGTGAATATATAGCCCAACAAATTTGTTTAGTAAACATAGTCAGAGCAGAGCGTATGCATCTTTACCTTTGGCCTTGTCGGTCTGCCAATGTTTGGGATGACTGATTGCTCATGCCTGTGTCAGTAGTCAAACTTTTTCTGATGCAAGCATGTGCAGATGAACATCAGGACTAAACAAGCATATGCATTGTATATTGTGCATTAGAAGGACCAAATAACTGTAAAATTGTATGCATCTGAATTTCTTAATTGGAGAAATGTTTAACAGTAAATAGGGTATGAGCGCGGGGCACCATGGCCAATTTGTATATTGTGAACCCTTGAAAGCCATGGGAGAAATATTTAGCCTGCCAGCCTGGCACCTGCAATCAAGAAAGTGGTTAACTATGGAAGAAGGTAGAAGCACGACCACATATGTGAATCTGTTAGTCCACCAACCGATGCACGAAGGAATTTTTGGAAAGCACACTAGGCAGATGAATTAGAAAATAAAAGGGATAATAGAAAATGAAAAAAGTAGAAATAGGGAGAGTAGAAAGGCCTATTACTGCAAAGTTATCGTTTTCAAGTCTAATATTATATGCCCACACCCGGTTTTTATATTTAATTTACCAACATAGTTGGTATACCTTTTGGAAGATTGCACCACATAACCCCTTGTTGTTGCATAGAAAAATTCATCTCCCTATCCAAGCAACCTATTTTTTCCATGGCAGCAATAGCGAAGATGCAATGGACACGAAGGCAAGTTAGTATGAAGACATACATATAAAATAAAGAGAAACAGGTCTATTTACCCGCCAAAGAGTCCTTCGTCCTATCTAGCCATTCTGTTTGTTTAAATGCAACAATGTAGCCCAAACACAACGGACATGAACCAGATTAGTATGCAGGAAGAAACTCATGTAAGCAAGATAACTTACCATGTAGGAAAGCATGCAACTAGTTTAACACATATACAGACCATAAATTCAATGAACATCAATGAAAGATGGTATTCACCGGCGAACAAACAATATGTACACACAGCAAAACTGACTAAATGAACAGTCTAGAAAGGTAGAAACATGAACCTCTACGCTTATCTTTCCATGGTTATATGTAATTCCCACACAATTCAACCACCATCGGACTTCGGAACTTCATCCGTCGGGATTCGGGATTTCGTCGGTCGGGAGTTCGCGAGCCCTGTTGCACCATGCACAGGACCTTCCAAGTCCCGAACCCCGATGGTCAACGGGTCAACCTTTTCTTGCGTCGGGGATTTCCTTATCGGGAAATCGGCGGTTGC
>JASDQU010353375.1:975-11964 GCA_032191745.1 Picea mariana
CCTAGAGTTCATGAGAATATTTTAGCCATCGCCACCATATTTACGCTCCCATGATGCTGTTGAGTTTTCCTGGATCACGGAGCCCCAAGCCCCCTAGAGCCGTGGGTTTGCATAGATTATCCCAACTGACCAAGGCCCATGTTTTCTCTTGTTTGTGGCCATGCCAGAGGAAGTTTCGCTGAATATTTCTTATTCTTTTTATGACTGTTTTTGGAGCTTCCAAAGATGAAAACATGTACGTCGGGATGGCTTGAAGCACCAATTTCAGGAGGACGAGCCTCATAGGGAGATTAAGGGTTTTGAAGGTCCAGGAGCTAAGGTGATTGGATATTGAGAGGAAAAGGGAGTTCTAGGAGCTATTACGAGCTACTGAGTCTGTTAGGGGTAATCAAAAGTAATTGGACGAAAGGGAGCAATGAGGGATGTCAAGGAGGTGGGAGATGTGCCATTGGATTGCTGCTGGCATGTTGAAGAAGAAGAGCTATGATTTCTCAAGATTAAAGGTGGTACCAGAGGCATCACTAAAGTCTGAGAGTATGGTGTGGATTTTGGTAGCTTCCATGGCAGTGGGGGTGTTCAGGAGCAAGGTGTCGTGCATAAACTAGTTGTGAGAAGCTTCCGGTTGGATCCCATGAATAGAGAGACCTTATAGGGTGCCATTAGCAATTGAGGTAGTCAAATACCACCCTAAACCTTTGACCATGATCACAAAGAGAAAAGTGGAGATTGGGTCTCCTTGGCGGATGCCTTGAGTGGGGGAGAAAGGCCTAGAGGGGAGACCATTGACTAATGTTGGTTTTTACTCTTCCTTCTTTACCATCTAAGTTATTTACCCAGGGTTCATGTCTTCCGGGTTTCCAACAAAAGCCTCTAAAACTATCGGCCCTCCTGGTAAACCAAAAGGCAACACAACACATGGATGTGCTGTGCAATCTCACCCGAGATAATTTTAAATGGGTGGCTATAAGACTTAGGTGTTTACAACCCATGATTGAGTATGAGATAGGAGATCATTATTCAGAGCCATCTACTATAGTTTGTGATTGCAATATACTGTATTCGCGACTACACATTACCTTTAACAGTTTATTCCCTTAACAACACAACCATATTTCACAACAATATAATAACTCATTCATTCATTAAGCACAACAATTAACAACTGAAAGAAGATAAATATATGAATGCATTCATCACATTACACATATATTACCATGGTTTACCCCCTCCTCAGCTACGTCCACAAATATTTGGCTCTTGGCTCTTTTATTATGGTAGTTCTGCATCTCCATCACCGCACACTTACAATTCTCCTCAGATGGGTAAGATCTATATGAGGTGAACTAGATCGCACCAGGCTCCTCAGCCTATGATCTAATCCTCAGATATTCCTTCTCTCCTCTCCTCTAGCTCAACAACTTACAAAATAATACATAAAAACATTACATATCGCATCAACTCGTACATATCTATGATGGAACCATAATGCACAAAAATAAGGAACCCCCTATGATACCTATGTATCTATATTTATACATTTTGGGCTCTTCAATCATTTCCAATACATTACCAAAACCCTAACCCTACTGACGTTAGGTCTTCCTCTCATGCACGCATGCTGTTCTTCCTTCCAGCTGTCCCTTTCCTTGTGCACGCTTTCTTGCATGCACACGTGCTGTGTTTCCTTCCAACTTGTTGAAACAGAGATTAAAATTTTACTTTAAGAATAAAATTTTGGTATCCTAGAGTCTTTGCATTATTAAAATCTTTATAAAATAAAAATTTTCATACCAAATAAATTTGAAATACACTTGGGTTTTATTCTTGGAAAAAGAATGGTTGAGTATTAAATTAATGTATGCTCCAAATACCTTCTCGAATAATATTCTAAACGAACCCTAATGATAAAACTTAAGAAAGATCGAGCCCATATCGGGATATCGGAATTCGCTGTTTTGAAATGACAAGTTTCAATCCAAATCAAACAACGAAACCCCGATCCCCGATTTCCCGATACGCTAATCTTCTATTAATTCACTGTTTTCTTAAATCTCATTTAAAAAATCAGTTTTAAACGTTAAACTAATCATATCGGGAAATCGCGTTTCGCGATTTTGAATGAACAACTAAACTTAACATCGTTTTCCCCGATTTCCCGATCCCTGATCAAAATCAATTCTTAATGGAGGTTTGACCATAAACTAATTACTGCTAAGCATGATTAAGAGTAGTTAATTAAATCAGGAAATCGCCGTTCGCAATTCCGCGAATAGAAATTTTCACATCATCAGAAATCCCGATCCCCGATTTCCCGATTTCCGAAACTTTTGATTAAGCAAACTCCGAAAAGATAATCTGAATTAATTAAGATAATATAATGATTTACCTAATTAATAGGTCGCGATTTCGGCGATCGGGGTTTTATGATGACTCTTTTTCTTGACATTGAAAGTCCCGAAACTCCGATGAAAGGGTTTAAAAATTGTAAACCAATTTCAACGTTAACTAATCACTCAGTAAAGCAAGGTTAAAGTCTAAAATGGTTTAATAAATGAACATTAATGCGATTATACTCCGATTTGGTAAGTTTCTATTATTTTAAAATATATCGTAAGAAACTTAAGTACAAACATTTAATGTGAAATATCGGGAATATCTTTGCATTTATTTCATAATAGATGAACAACTATCGAGGATTTTGCGATATACACGAAATGATGTTTAAACGTTTATTATTGTCAAGCTGAACTCGTCTCTGATACAGATACCCGGGACAATACAGAGTTTTTCTCTTCTTCCGAGCCGCTTCTCCATTAACAGTCTGATTCGCTTCGGAATCTTGCTGCTAGACTATGGCGCCCAAGAAAGCTTCGAAGAAAGGCGAAGAACCGCCAGAAAGCGATACCATCTCAGATACCACTGCAGCCGGAGTGGTACAAAAGATTAAATCATGGGCTACAATTTCAGATAAAATGGAAGGGGAACTCTCTTATTCAGATGATGAAGATGAAAATTATCTCCGGAATATCGCCAGCACAGGTCTTCATAAAGTTGCTGCACGCCCAAGACTGTTTTCGTATACAGACATGGTTATTTGGGCACTGGATAAGGTAGACGTTCCGACGAGAAGTATACTGAACGAGCAAGGCAAAGTCATCGGCTCATTCAGGCCCGAACATATACAAGTAATGTATAAACTGTCACCCCATCATAAGCATACTTTAAATTCTGAATTTTTAGCTGCATTTCAACAAAAGGAATGTGTTGAAGGAGGTCAATCATACCCAGACATGATAAGAGAGTGGGTTAGAGACAAAAACAAATTTAGGGCCGATGGACATGGGATGTATGCTACTGCCTCACTAAGTGACTGCATGAGGTATTTAGCAATGATGTTATGCAGATTATATGGAAAAAAGGACTCAAATCACTTTAGTGCAGAATGGACACCCCTCCTAGAAGAGGTTTCAGAAGGAAGAAGTTTCAACTGGCATAAAATACTGTCAGATAATATTACCTCTGAAGTTATAAAGTATCAGACAGCTAGATCAAAAGGAAAAACAGTTGCCTTCTACATGTCAGCTTATATAATAGATGCTATTTGTTTTAAGACCCCATTCCCTTTGATGAATTGGAGTTGGGATCCTTCCTGTGCAGAGCCTGTCCATAAATATCATTCGGCTCTGTGGGAGGACAATGCCAAAGATCACTTTTATGAGATATGTCACTATGTTATAATCCCTCTACATAGAATATTCTTCGGATGTGAACCTCCTCGGATTTCACATACCGTGATGGAAAATATTAAGACAGTAGCCGATTTGTTTATTGAAGAACATTTCTCATACGTTAGGGTTTTTGGATGTGCTATCCCACCACATGCACTCCCGAAAATACTTCCGGACAGATTAATTTGCAGAGAAATAGCTTATCAGCTAGTAAATGGCGGCATTGGAATCGAATTGAAAGCTCAACAGAAGAAGTCATGGCCTCAGTTTCCTGTTTATCTAGGAAGATTTACCTTATTGAACTTTGCTCATTCAAAAGTAGAAGCAGAGTCATTGGATGAAATAAAATTAGTAGATATAGAACACAGGAAGCATGATCCTTATCAAATCATAAGTAAACATGTTGCACAGTGTGGACTGAAAACATATGAACATGAAGACTCTTTTTATGATGATATGTTCAAGAATGTTAAATCATATGATGAAGTCCAAAGCAGAGTACAAACCTTGTCACCTGATGCACAGGTGGGGTTTGTATCTTTCCAAAGGAACATGAGACAATGTTTACCAAAAGTTCTACAGGGTGAAGTGTCGACATCAGAGCAAGAGTCAGAAACCATTCCTCCTGGTTTCGAAACCACCATACAGCATGCAAGTGGTAAAAATAAATCAAAAGATTCTGAGGCACCTCCTCAGAATACAGAGGATACTCAAAGCAAAGGAACATACACTGGAAAAGGAAAAGAGGTACAGACAAACCTAATAGACCTAGATGACTTTCCCGAAAATGTTGGGGGAACAGTTTCAAAGGAATTAGGCAGTCCGATTGTAACATTAACCCCGCTCCAAGCAACTTTTGGGAATCCTCACGAAGAAGCTTTGTACGTGAATGAATTGGAACCGATCAGTAGAGATGAATTGCCTGCATCAGATTATTTCTTTAGCAAGAAACGCAGAGTGATATTGAAGCAGGAGTCGCATTCTACAGGTGAAAGAACAGTTAAGAGACACAAAATCATCATTGATGGGAAAAAGCTACAAGATAGTGCATTTGCTACTGAGTTAGCAGGGTCTATGGGGGCCATAGCATCAGCAAATATGTACTCTGTAGAAACCTTGATCAATACAATAGAGCAGAAGAATCAAGAAATCACACAGTTACAGAGCAATTCGAAAGAAAATGAAAAAATAATTGGATGGGGAATAAAAAAGGGTCTTGAGCAAGCCAGGCTCAAAGATATCCTGGAGATTAAAAAGTTAAATGAAAATTTAACTGAGGCAAAGCTTATGATCCAAAACACTCAAGAACAGGTGCAGACACTTAGCAATGAAAATAAATTACTGCAAGACAAGATCATCTCAATTACTAACCAAGTGATTGAAATAGATCAATTCAAAATTAAGGCAGCTGAGATACATACTAATATCCAACAGGAACAACAAAGAGTAATTTGTAATCTAAAGACTATCCAAAATTATTTTTATGAATCTAAGAAATCCTTGGACGTGGCTGTATTGAAAGAAACGGAAGCTAAAGCTGTAAGGGATTCTTTTCAAAGGGTACTCTCGGCTTTACAGGTGGAGGAAATTAGACAGTCACAAAGGTTATCTATTCCAGAGTAGATGAAAGGGGATGTGATGTTGAAAGTATGGGAAACAAAGCTGGAAGAATATAAAGGAATAATTGAAGGAGTTATCAGCAATTGCCAAAAAATCTTTGGCTCTATTGAAAAAGACTCAATATAGGACGAAAACAATGGTTTGTCTGAGCCATCAGAAGAAATCAACATCGATTGCCATCAGCTGAAAATAAGAGAGGAACTTGAAGAAAAGAAAACAGAGATCTTAAATGTTAAAGCAGTGAACATTTCAGAAATCGAGAAGTGGATGATCAGCCCCAGTTCGAAATTGGAGAGAATCAAGTCTACAGAGAAAGCAATTGTAAATCAATTACCAGGATTGCAAAGAAGCTTTTTCTCCCTCGAAGCAAACGAGGTGCCCGAGGTTCCTAAAGCTTTGGTAAATTTTTTAGAAAGACACATTCAAGCAACTGAGGCGGACAAAGAAAGTTCTTCTCCCCAAAGTTGAAACTTTGAAAATATTTCTATTTTTAGTATTTTGTAATAATCATAGACGATTGACATTAGTCCATTACAACCGATAGATTAGGAGATTGGTTATTTGCCAACGGAAATTTTGAACAGAAATGTATAAATACAATTTCGTGAGGCTTAGAGAAGGCTTCAGAAATTTTGGGAACCAGGACCTTTTTGTACAACCCGTTTAAAGTTTATCAGAATATTATTCACAAGAAGATTCTGAATCCTGTCATTCAGTGACTATGTTTCTATCCCTCTTTAGTTTCATTTGTTGAATTTTCTTCTCAATGTGTATTTCTAATGAATGAATCAATCTGGATTATATGCAGTTATTGCCTATATTATTAGATTGGTTTGGATGTTGAATGTATTGCAGTTTTTCCTCTGAAATTATTTTAATAATTTTAAGACCTGCAATCTTCTGTTCCTTAATATTCCTTTTTGTTAGAAAATCTGTGTCTATTTCATCATTGTAAATGGAAATGTAGAATTCTTTATTGGTTAAAGCTCTATATTTCTACGTGTTATGTTCTATCGTTTATTGATCTCATAATTGTCATTGAACCAGGAAACGACCTTACTCGTGTCTTCATTTTCTGTATTGAGTTTTAAAAGTTGTTTTATCAAATCCATCCTGAATGTCTGAAGCAACAATTTCATTAAAAACCTTTTCATAAAAAATATAAAAAATCAATCACCCATGACAGTTCCAAACGGGAGATAGCCAAACGTAGAACCCGGTTTACAAGATCAAACTAGTATTGCATTGAGTCTGTTTAACACTATCTTGCAAACTGCAACAAATCGAACCGAGTTAGAACAATCTTGGGCTGCAATTGAAAACGATATAACCACCCAGGAACAAAGAGAAGAAAGACAGAGACAGTTGAGAAACCGACTCTGATCTAGTCTCTTTTGTTTCATTGTTTAATAAGTATTATCTTTTTTGGATGCCTAGACGGTGTGTTTTATAGCCTTAAAACACAAACTCTGGAACAACACAACTGTTACTTCAGTTTCTGCACACTTTCTTTCCCCACGATCATCCTTCTTTCCACTTTGGCTTGCTGCCAACAGGCCCAGAGTCTACCTCGACCATTGATCACGGAGGACACACGACAACAGATTCCTAGTCTACCTCGACCATTGATCATGGAGGACACACGACAACAGATTCTGCAGTCCAGAGACTTGGTACTCCGAAGGAAAGGTGTTACAGTTAGCATTGAGTTGAGAAATCCTAAAGGCCAGAGTTAACCTCGATTGTTGGTCCCAAAGGACGTGTGGCGTCATATTCCAAGGTCCAAAGACTTGGTACTCCATAGGTATTGTGTTGCAGTTGCTTGAGTCAAGAACTCCCAAAGTTAATCTTGACCGTTGATCGAGAGAGGGTACATGGAAACAGATGTAACAATCTGGTAATTTGGCACTGCAGAAGAATGGAGACTATGGACAGTCCAAAACTCCCAAAGCCCAGAGTTGATCATGGCCATTGGTTAACTAGAAGGCGTAGATCGTTGATTTGTTGTTTGTGAATTCGCCGGTTCGACACTACAACGGATCTATGTAGCAGTGCTTCGAAAACTCAAGAAGCCGAAGCTCTGTAGTAAATCTCAACCGTTAGTTGTTGAGGAGCCATGGACCATAGATCCACCCCACTCCGCGTGTTCGCCAGTTTGACGTTCAAAATAAATGAGAGAAGAAGGTGTGAAATTCTCCAAAGCTAGAATTTTCGAAGTGCCAAAGTTTCGATAAGATCCTATCAGCTTAGTGATTGGTCACAACTTGTAGTCACATGATTTGGGGACCGAAGAAAAAGGGGGCTAGCACCCAAATTCTTGTTTTAAGAACATAAAAAGGCTTAGAGAAGGAACTGTGAAGATTCTTGAATGAGAAGACCGCATCAAAAGAAGTAAGAAAAGTCTGTGCAGAGGAGGCACAACTGGAGTTACTGAAAACCCTGTAAGCTCTGCCAGGTGTGCATAGAGGCAGTGCAAGGAGTACGCAGAGTGCCAGGAGGGCGTAAGAATCCTTTGAGGGAGCGAAGGGATGAGACCCTTTGGAAGTCAGAGCAAGTTCAAAGCTCAGGAGAGATAGCGCAAGTGCATGCAGATGAACTTGCTTCAAGTTCGGGAGCTGAGGAGGGATAGCGTTTTCTCATAAGTGCAGTCGAGATAAAAGCAGTCGGGCTCACAGATGAATCAAAGGCCGCAACCTTTGAGTCTTTTCAAAGTTCCTTCATCGGAAGGAAGTAACAAATCTCAGGAGGGAGGAGCTACTACAACCGTCATATTGGCTGTGAGATTTGATCTGGACCGTCAAAGATCTACGTCAAGACAAGGAGGAGTGCACAGAGGAGGAAAACAGATCCCGACCATTGGATCTGAGCACAAGGATAAAGAGTCTTTGGATCCATGTAATTTGCATGAAGGTTAATTCATGAAGTCCTTCAGAATTCGTGAAATTCATGCATTTAGAGCTTGAGTGCACAGGAGAGCGAAATCGCCGAAGCTCCGAAGGTCGGAGTAGATCGTGGCCGTTGGTGCTCGGAACTGCATGTAAATAGATTGTGAAATCCGGAGCAGCAACACTCCGAGAGATTTCAATTGAGGAGTGTGAAAAACTCCCGAAGGCTCGAAGTGCAGAAGTAAATCCTAGCCATTGGTGTAGGAGGACATGTGACAATTGATCGTTAACTCCAAAGGATTTGAAGTGTGGTACTTCGAAAATCCCCGAAGCCCAGAGTAGCGAAGAAGATCTAAGCCATCCATTGTTTGGGGACATGTGGCGAAAGATCCAACATTTCGGAGGAAGCCAGTGCAAAAGGGTGGAGAACTTCCGAAGTCATCGATAGTTGAAGCAGATCTGGGCTTTTGATCCCGTGGGGAAAGGTGTCACCAGATCTTGCACTCCAAAGAAGGAACACTCTAGAGGAAGATGGAGTTGGGTGGAGCAAGAAATCCCGAAGGTCGGAGAGCCAGAGTTCATCTACGCCATCCATTAACAGAGGAAAAGTGTCATCATATACTTCACTTTGAAGGTGGGTTGCATGGGATGAGAACTCCCGAAGGTCGAAGCGCCAGAGTTCATCGTGACCATTGATAGTCGTGGTCGTGTGTCAAAAGATCTGACAGTCCGGAGAGTTGTCACTCTGGAGGTTTGTGGCATTGAATACTTTGGAAATCTTGAAGCACAGAGTCCTGAAGCTATTTATGACCGTTGATTTGGATAGAGAGTGGAGATCGTTGATCCCTCTCATGTCAGTTGCAAACTTCGCGAGTTTGGATTTCGGGAGATTGACATTGTGGTGAGATGAAAAACCCGAAGCCCGAAACTCTGAAGCATGGAGTAAGCGCCTGTTGGTTTGGTGCCTGGTCATATCCACGGTCATATGCTATCACCGCCGAAGGAAAAAGGGATAGGGTATGAGAGCTGAATTTGGAGGCACATGAAGCTTAGAGAAGTGCCTGAAAGGTTAGGTGAGTTCGGACCTGCACCAAGTGGAGTGAGAAGTCCTAAATTTCCTCGGGTATCATCGGATTGGCCCCTAACTTGGCACAAGGTCCCTTAAAGGATTCTGTGGGTTTTGAAAAGATCATTGTTCTCTATTTCGAGCACGAGGAAGGAAACAAAAGCCTGTGGATAAGGTTTTTGGGCTCAACAGGAGCCTGAGAGCCAATTCAACTCCATCAAATTGATCAATCCTAGATTGGGAGGTAACGTAGCTCGGGAGGAAGAGGGGGTTTGCATCAAAAGCGTACCAAAGACCTATGCAGCCTAGACAGCAAGCAAGCAAAGTTTCAATCACACATGATTGAAGTAGAAGGTATGATCAATAACCATGCATTTACTATTTTTAGCTGATTCAGGAGCTAGTCATAGCTATATAGATTCCTAGGTAGTGGAAAGATTTCAATTTCCAAGAAGCAAGCATGGGAAATATTGGCTGGTACGGGAGCTAAGAGAAAAGTAATTGAGTTGGTTAAGTCAGGTCTAGTGGGCATGGTTGGGTTGAGCACCAAGGCAGATTGGAACATCTTGCCTTTGGGTTCATATGACTGTTAAATCAGTATGGATTGGTTGGACCAACACCATACTATATTAGACTGCCATCAAAAGGCATTACTTGCCTGTATAAAGAAGGAATATGAGAACAGTCTAAGGAATTCCCAGGGCTGTAGCTATCAGAGAAATTTCTGCAATGCAACTGAAGAAATGTTTCAAAAAAATGTATGTCAAATAATTCTATGTAGCTAGCAAATAGGGCATATGTGCATCCTTACATTATGAATAGAGATTGGCTATGCAAGTCAAGTTTGAAACTAGTAGTCAAAGATAAGAGAAGGTACAAGAAACCTCAAATACTAAGGTAGTCATTCAGAAAAAGGCTGAAGTAGTTCAGTTCGAAAACATAAATGGATGATGAAGAATCCAGAGTCTATAAAATAGCTTGATTGGAACTATAATTCGTCCAAGTATGAGTTGGATTAGTTGTATCCAGGAAATAAATGAATGCTGAAGGTTAACATCATCTTAGTATTTGGCTGTAAATGCAAAAGCAACCAAGAGTGATTTGGCTAGAAAGTGCTCAGATCAGAACTAATCATGTACAATGATTACCGTGAGAGCACAAGAAGATTTCAGAATCTAGGATGAAGTGAAAACTCTAAGAACAACAAGAAATATGATACAGGGAGAAAGAAGTTACTGAAATTGCAGTAGCAACAATTGAATTAGGGTTGGTTGAACAACCATACACAAAAAGAGAATTCTTGCATGTTTGCAAGTGTTACTGATGATGTTGCTGCATATGGAAGGAAGCAGCATACAGTTGAAGTGTTGGTTATAAGTTTGATAAGAGAAGCATGACAGCTTCTACTATCATCAGCTAGTCATGTAACACCAAATTCATTTAATGGCAGCTATGTAGGTAAGTATTCTCTTTTGAAATTATGTTGCATTGTTTCCAAAGGGAAATTCAAGTAAGAATCTTCCCTGATTGAATTTTTATGATACACATGATGGTGTTATTTGAGTAAGATACCACTAGAGGTGGTAAAGGCTAGAGGCCTGTTATAGTTATCAAGCTTTTATCTTTTGAATGCACACACTGAAACAATAGAATGTCATGTTAATTTGGTTATGGGGTAATAATCAGAGAA
>JASDQU010353376.1:0-12091 GCA_032191745.1 Picea mariana
TTGATAAGGTTTCACTTTTGTTGGTTGGCATCCATTTTCCACACCCTTATCATCAATCTTCTTTGCTAGTATCATCGATCTTCTTTGATAAGGTTTCACTTATTCTTGGTTGGCATTCATTTTCCACACCCTTATCATCAATCTTCTTTTTTGGTACAATGACACACTCTAGCCTCTATGCTTTTGAGATGACACCATTATATTTGACCTTTACGTCCTCAAGATGGAGTTTGACTTCAAGTATTCTCTAATGTCCTTATTTCATATTCTCTTCCTTCTTCCATCTGAAGATGAACTATTATACCATTGATTTCTTTGGTCCTTCAATTCTTGTTTGTATTTTTGATTTGATCTTATTCTTATTTAGGGCTTCTTTCTTGCTGATTTTCTTTTCAACTCTTTTAGTTGTCTCTTCATTTATGATTTTCAATTTAGATTGAGTTTGACAATGTTCTTCTTTGCCTTTAATCTCTTAACCTCTTTAAGGAGTGTTTGATTGTGGCTTAGTGGGATAATATTGCAGCTCAACAACTCCATTCTGTACAAGTTATCGAATGAATGGACAATGTACATGGACATGTTTTGTGCACTTATGAAAGACGAGATTCTTTGCTAGCTTCAGAACTCCCTGGTTATCACAAAATTGTATTGTAGGCTCAGTATGATTAACTTGTAGATCTATAATGAAGTGTATAGACCTAAGGTATGTTTTCCAAAGTGCCAAATTGGAATAAAATATAAATATATAAATATAGATGAGTAATTGGATGATGATTGCAATGATGAATGACCTTGCCATTTATAGGCGTTATGGTTGGCTTTTCACATAAAGTAAAGTCTTTATGTGAAGCACCTTTTAATAGTTACATCAATGTCCTAGGTTCTATAGTCTAGGTGTATTATATTATAAATGATCTTATTTTTTATAAATAACATTTCCTCCCCCTTCAAGATGCTTTATCCTCAAAGCATTCCTAAGAATCACCTCAACTAATTTCATTTTCGGTTGTAAAAGGTCATCTTCATTCTGTATTTGTTTTTGAATATTTGTGAGGCTTTTTGTAGTGGGAGTATGAAATTTCTAAGTTCTTTTATCTTGTCTCCTAACATTGGGTCTTTGTGACTGTTATCGCACAAGTTGTAGGTTGGGCAAAGCTCAATCCAACCACCAAATGGTGACAACTTAGCCCACTGTCACCTTAGGCTGGTATTCCCATCACTTTAGAGATGAAAGAATCACCTCAAGGGGGGAATCACGGGTGACCTTAGGGGGAAATGATATGAAAAATGGAATGATGGAAGTGTAGCCCCTATAGGTCAAGATACTAAGCACGGAAAGGCTTGGGAAAGATTCTCGGTGGTAGCCAAAGGTTGCCAAGAGGTAAGAGTACATGTAAAGAGTGATGTACCTGCCCAAGACACCGGAACAAGCCAAGTATATGCATATAATGTTAGGTGGACAAGCAAGTTAAGCTTACTGTCCTTAATTGCAGCTGTAAACAATGATGTATATCAGCAACAAAAAGATAATGATACCTGCAAAATATAGTTGCTAAAAGCTTAGTGAAAGATACAGGAGACAAGCAAGCAAATTGACTAGTTTAACTCAAGAAGATAGCATAAAACTTTAGCAACAATGTAAGGCTGTTGTAAGCAAGTTCCGCAAAAGTATTTATCAGCCTTATGGCTGTAACAAACAAGTTATTACAGTAGAGAAATCAGCCACCAAAAATCACAAGTAATCCACCCAAAAAGTGCGCTAGGGTTAGGAGAAAATAGGGGCAAACTTCTAGCAATTTTTGATGGTTGAGTTAGGAGTTATTTGAAGATTTGATTTAGCGTTTCTGCAGCCGTAATGGCTGTAGATGAAATGTTATAACAGCAGCAAGAAATACTTAGCAAATTGAGATGCCCTAGTGGCCCAACCAAGCATATAAAGCATAGAATTGATTCCAAATTAGACAATCTCAAAAGAGTGATTTTTCACATTTATAGAGGCAAGTATTTTATATCTCCAATGCAAAATTCAGATTAGTGCCTTTAATATTTGGGTGAATGGAGTCTTTAAACACAAGTTGGATCAACAAGGTCCCTAGGGGTGTAAATACTCTTACTCCCTAGGGTATGCCAATCAAACTAGGGTAAAATCTAAGAGGGTATATACACTCGTATTCCTCCTAGCAACCCTTGCAAAATGACTTGTAAACTTAGCAAATTAGATGAAGCTTAGTGGAGGGTGTATCCAACATACTCCTCCTAGGGTTTCAACCAACAATAACCAAGAAAGAGCAAGAAACAGCTAACAGATGTAGATTTTTCCTTACCAATTCCAAGAAAGAGAGAGATCAACCCTAATTCACCAAGCAAATTACCATCCAATAGCAAGAAAGCAAGCCTCCAAGAGGTGTGCACCACCTTAGCTCATCCATTCATCAAGAGATGCACCAAAAATCATTTGCAAGAGAGGTAAACACCAAGAATCCTCAAGTATAGCGAAAATTTCAGCCAAGTACTTCTCACAATGGGAGAGATATGATCCAAATGAGATACAAATGATCTCCATTTATACAAAATGTCTTAAACATAGTTTGTCCACATAATTTAGGGTAAACCACAAGACAAGGGGTCAACAACCCTAATCTTGCTCCTTTACAAAATAATATTATTTAATTCATACTTTTGCACATGAAAGAAACCCTAAAACATGACGTCACCCACCTTTTGGGCAACTTTTGCCACTTTTTAGCAAGTTGTTGAGATTGGAGAAGGGACGTTGGGCTTCCAAAAGCCATCTTCCAAGGTGCTAGGACCTCTCTCCACTAAATCAAGGTGCCACTCATTAAAGTGCCAAGTGTCACATCCCCACCACATCCTAGCCCATGTGTGACGTCAAGCTCCAAGAAGGTGACGTTTTGCCTCTTCCAAGCAAATTGTTTGGCATGTAGGGGTTGGGCAAGATCCTCCAAGGTGTCCTCTAGGTCTCCAAAGGCATGTCTCTATGATTCGGCATGTGGGCCCTTGGCATCCAACCTGTGGGCTTCAAGCCCCACGGAAGCCCAAGCTAGGCTTGTTGCTCCAAAACTGTCCACCAGCTGGGTCTTACAAAGACAAATGGATATGCCAAGTCAAAGCATCATGATGAGTAAATCAAATCAATAAAAGAGCCATCTAAGCAAGTACATCCAAACCACCTCATCAAAATAAACTAATGCTCAAAGACTCTATGCAATTTGCCAAGTTTAGGTATGGTAGGGTTGACAAAACGACCTATTGGGTGAATTGATCCTCAAGTTTAGGGGTGTTTCCCGAGGGGACCTCCTTCTAAGTCATGTGGATGAGGTGTCATGGATGAGGGGAAAACTTTTGGGCATGGGTTTCATGACATACAAGGGGCTGTAGTGTCTCACTTATGGGGGCCTTTGTAGAGGGTGTGCTGCACCTTTGTTTTCAATGCATCCTTTTTCCAAGCCCATTTATTGCCATTAATCAATTAAGGTCCAAACACTGGGTACTCCCAAGGGTGAATCTATTAGCTTGGGAGGCAGTACCGAAGTGTCGCTTGAAGGGAGAAGTGCACATAGTGCCATGGGGGTATAGTCTAGCTTGTAACGTGCTTTGTGTACATCCCTCAATCAAGTGGGACATTTATGTTATGTGTTTGCTTTTGCAGGGCTTTGATTTTTTAGGAGAAGCTTTTCATAGCTCTCAAGACCTCTTTGGGCAAGCATTTGGAAGGTTCATAATCAGGCTTTTATCTTTTGCCAGCTACAAGCCTCTAGGCCTTTAGCCCCTCCTTCACATGAAACGAGGGACAACCTTTTCTTGGGTCAGTACACTTGAAAAACCCAAAAGGTGAGGAGATGAGGGGATGAAATGTGGAAAGGACATCTCAGTAGCATATCTATCCCTAAGGGTGACCCACTTACGAGGGCACAATGTCAACCACCAAGGTGAAACAGGGCAAAGAGCACAGTGTCCAAGCAAATGTCACATAATCAAAAGCAGTAATAAATGCAACAAACTCAAATGCCTCAAATATTGAAATGACACTCACCATAATACCTGACTTGTACCTCATGGAGCAAGATCCAATGTCTTCCGGAGGCCAGCTGATGTGGTGGATACCGTCATGATGATTTTGGAGCTGTGGTGGTCAGGTGGGTTTCTGTCTGTGCAAGTGGACATTGCTGGTTAGGCTGTCTCTTGGTACTCCATGTCTGCAACCCGAGGGCCTCGAGACATCATCTCCTTAGTTATCCCACAAAATGGGGATAACATCTGGCTTTTACTTGGGGACATGTGCTCGCTGTAGAGTGCATGAGAACCACAACATCTCCTGGTAGACTTGTGCCTACACTGAAACATCACATTGTAAAATCTAGGGTGGTTCTATCACCCTTCGTCCATATACATCAAAATAAAAAATGAAACTAGTCTATAAAAGAAAATTTTAGCATTTTTTCAAAAACTTCTAAACTAAACATGGAATCAAGATGCAAGTAGAGCAAAATGAAATATGAAATGCATCTAAACTATCATGCGCAATCAATATGCAAATGCAAGGAAAGCAAGATGACCTACCTACTTACCTAGGGCCCTGAAGATCAGGTCTTAAAATGTCAGGTGAAGTCGTGCAACCAGTGCAACCACCTGTTCATCACTTCGTCAAGGTATCTTCCCCTGTGCCTAATCATGTGAAACAACAAAGATAAGTCCAACACATAATAATCATGAGCATAAAGACACATATAATCAGCTGTGAAATGAAACTCATGGAGATGGGTGGGAGGGAGGAAATTCTGTTGGAAAGAGAAACCATCAGCCTGGTCATCCTGCCTGAAAGTGTAGCCACAAGCTTGATCAATCCATCTCTGAAGAGGTCTATCATATGTAAACGACGACTTGGCTTCACTTAGAAAATCAATGCTCCCTAAAGGCTGAGAAGGGATAAGAGATCCCAAGAAAACCTTAAGATTTCTCAAACAAGAGGAAATGGGGTAAGGCACAACCTCATGTCTAGAGAAAACCTCCTCCCTCAGACTTAGGAAACGTCTCTTCTTTGTCTGAAAATCCTCTCCCAAAGTCTCAACATGAAAGTACTTTTGTTTGGTAGTGTGGACCTTGGGCTGCTTTGGGTTGGCCACAACCCGATGTCTATCAAAATCAGAGCATAAGGGCTGAAAATCCTCATAGAAAAAATCAGCATCCTCAAAAGGGTATATATCAAGGGATGATTGAAGATCACCCTGAGTATGCTGCGACAGGTTATCCTCGAATGAACATAACAAATTTGTAACCAAATTGGTCACCAGGCTGCCAAACGTCTGAATCAGACATGCATGAAGACCAGTCCTATGATGATGACAACTTATCCCCTTTTGCTTGAGAGCTACCCTCAATGTCATAAATGGGGTCTCTATAAAAGACAAAACGACCAAAATTCCATCTACGTCTTCCAACCTGTATGAAATCATCAATATGTAGATTAATGTTGTCGGAGAGGTTCTGCACGAGATCATCTGCATCATTGAGACTAATCATTTCTTCATATTCATGTGCAGGAGGAAAACAAGGCTGAACGACATCATCTTCGTCAAGCGGGAGCATAGATACCAATGTCTCCTTCTCCTCATCTGGATGTTGTACTTCATCAGGGTCTTCATCATTTAAATTTTCTTGACAACTTTCTTCATGGATTTGTTCTTCAACTAAGTCTTTGTCATCTTCAATAGGATCAAAGAATTCACCATCCTGATCTTGCTCTCTAACGAGTTTGTAGACTTCTTCGGGCATGGAGAGTGGTTCATCGTCATTTGGGAAGTTTTTCTAGTACCCATACTTCTCGATCATAGCATTGTACAGTGATTTTACTTTGTAATATGCAATGGAAACCTCCCATGCTAAGTTTAGGGTAGGCCTTTCCTCATAATTCTGGAGGATGGTGTCATACTCCTTTTCTCTCTGTTTGCAGAACTTGATCTGAGTTGGGGAGGCCGAGTAAGGGCCAAACTGTTACATTACGATCTGGTTGAGGTTTGATGCGAGGAGTACGTCCCAGAGGGACAGTTTAGGGGAGAATTCTAGCTAAAAGAGAAGCTGCACGGAACTGTATAGCTGGTACAACCTCCAAATTAGCACCATTGTAATGTATTCATGAACCATTAGCTGAATAATAAAAGTATTGGTGGTTTTTTCTAGAGGAGTGGGATTTCCAGGGTAAACTTTGTGTTCTTTGTATGGCTGTTCTAGTTCCTTTTATGTGTTTTACTGTATCTTAAATGAAAGATTTCATTGTTACAAGTTTTCTTCATGGTATTAGAGCTTGGCTCTGAACAACTCACAAAGTTTTTTCCTAGGGGATCTGTGTACCAGCAACCAAGGAAGGGGTACCATCAAGAGGCAGGTCGCACTAGCTATGTGCAAGAGAAGGGTGCAACTGTACAAGTCTACAAGTCACCAGGGAGCTAGAGAGGGTAGCCGTATAGTCTGTACAGTCTAGTACGCACTGAAAGGGACAACCCATGAGCTCTGAAGAAGGGGGACATACGACTCAACTATTGAGTCGCAGGGGTACCTTGCAGGTGGATGACCAAGTTGACAACCAAGAGGGTTGAGGGTGTAAGCCGCCACTGTATGATGTACTTGTATCATAAAGGGTGGTTTCGGCTGAGATTCAAAGAGACTAAAGTGCTAGTACCTTCGGTAAATTTTGTTGAGATTTGGGTACCTTGGGAAGTGGTCCCCTTGTGGTTTTGGGTCTCTAACCACAAGTGGGAAATACTTTGGTACTATGTATCTTGTACTTTATGTCTAATTCAACTATGACTTCAGTTAAGTCAAAAGGTTGAATTTTTGTCACTTAGGCAAAAGTGACTAATTATTCACTTTGTGGGTGAATGAGGGGACATAAAGTGAACTTACGGAACTTAACCCAAAGTGGGTTTGTGAGTGAGATTATTGTGGGATGATCTCAACCTCTGATTAGAGATGGGATGGAGAGATCTTAGCCATCCATCTCATAGGTTTCCTTGTGGAGGTTCAAGAGGGGAGCATAGGGCCAAGAGAGGCTCATTTTATCTTTTGGTCACTTGGAGAGGAAGAGGAGAGCAATGGAGATGGGAATGGAAGCAATGGATGAGGGTTTCAAGGGCACCTCCTTCCATGGAGGGCTCTAGGAGGCTTTGGCTTCCATTATTTTGTGGTGTTAATGCTTGCTTGGAGGAGGGCGCACTATAGGATGAGGGCGCACTTATAGCAGGGAGGTCTTGCTCTTGTCAGATTGCTTTGAGGAGTGGTTTGTTGGAGAGGTAGCACACAAGGTCAGACTTGTGTGTAAGGGTTTCTTCTACAAAGCTTCAAGCAGCAAGGGCGCAAGCTTTCAGTGGGATTGAGCAACAAGGGAGAAGGGCGCACCATGCTTGGGCGCATCTACCTTCTTGGACTTGTATAGCAGCTTGAGAGGGGCTGCCATTGTATCAGGTTCATTTGTTTCATGTACTTGTTGTATCTCACATTCTTTACATCACATATATAGACTTATATTCCAAACTAGTTTTCCCCTTGGGGGGGTTTATCCAGGGTCGTGTTGACCAAAAACCTGTGTCCATTTTCATGTATTCTAGAGTTTAGAACAACATTATTTCATTTGTAAATATCTAGAGGTGTGTTACATATTTAAGGCATGCATGTGCTAACCTATTGACTACTAAAACTACATGCTAGAGCACCTTAAAATCTTATGTAACCTTAACAAAACAACATAAAAGTTCCTGAATAGTTTGCTGTTATAAAACAACAGCAAAGAAGTGTTTGACAGTTGAAACTTAGAGCCAACTTGAGGTCAAAGACAAACCTAGTTGGCATCCTGTTAGGACCTCAGAAAATCTTCATGGTATCAGAGCCCTTGGTGGCTAAATCTTGGTGATTTTGGACAACATTTTGTGGACAGTTCATGAAAGCTTGTTGGCAGAAATTTGTGAGACAGTTTTAGGATAGTTGGTGGACCTAGACTCAACCTCTTTTCACATCTACTTGCTAGGAGTGAGGCTGATTTTTCACAACCTCTTTTCACACCTATTTGCTAGGAGTGCGATTGTAGTTCTACTGCCTCTTTTCACACCTGTGTTGACAGGAGTAAGGTAGTGCTATTTTGCAGTTGCAACATTAGTGTGAGTTCAGTGGGCAGTCATGTCAGTATCCCAGATGCGGGCAAAGGATATGCTAGTCGGAGCTAGCAACTAGTCCCCTTGGAAGACCAGGCTTATTTTTGTACTAGAGGATCTTGAACTATGGGATATAGTTTAGGCTCTCGTTGTTGTTCCTCCTGTCACTGCTCCCGTGTTGGCGGCAGAGTTTAGGAAGAGGAACAGCAAGGCAAAGAGAACCATTTGTGATGCAGTGAGGGATCACATCATACCCCACTTGACTGGTAAAGACTTTGCATTTGAGATGTGGGCATCCTTGTGCAAACTTTACCAGAGTTCTAACCGGAACCGCAAGATGGTTCTGTAGGAGAGACTCAGGAGCATTCAGATGCTCAAGACTGAGTCAATCGCTTTTTACCTTGGCAGATTCACTCAAATCAGAGATGAGCCAGCAGTCGTTGGAGAGATAGTGGACCTAGAATTTATGGTGAGGACAACTTTAAACAACTTTCCAAAGCATGGGGTCCATTTGTTCGAGGCATTGTTTCCCAGGAGGTTATGCCTACTTGGGAGAGACTTTGGGACAATTTCGTATAGGAGGAGACGAGATGCACCTCAGAGTCTTCAGGACAACAACGAATATCTCAGGGTGATGAAGATCTTTCTTTTTGGACAAAGGGCAAGAAGAAGGTCGGCAAGGGTGCACGACAGGGTTCCAAGTTTGGGGCGAAGCCATAGGGAGGGAGCAACAGTGGGCAGAAGAGGGATATGAGCAAAGTGAAGTGCTTTGCTTGTAAGAGGATGGGGCACTATGTTGGATAGTGTCCTAACATGAAGAAGAAGCAGGGTGGCACGACAACTACAACAAAGAAGGTAGAGTTTCAGACACAGTTTGAGAGGGAGTGTGCCTTATTTGCTGCACTTCAGTTGAGACGACACCCAATATCTGGTACATAGACATCGCGGCTTCGAGCCACATGACTGGTGTGAGGGAGCAATTTACTGATCTCATAGATACAAAGGTCAGGATGGAGATTGCTCTTAGTGATGACAGAGTTGCTGGGCGTGGCATAATCACCTTTCAGAGAGATGGCTTGCCACCTATTTCGTTCAGGGATGTTCTCTACGTCCTTGGGTTGATGAAGAATCTGATATTGGTTTCCACCCTCCTGGATAGGGGTCTTGAGGTGTCCTTCAGAGGGACAAAGGTCCTCATACACCCTAAGGGGTCTTGTCTCACCTCAGGGCAGGTGATTGGAGTGAGGGATGTGAAACTGTTCAGATTGCTTTTTCAACCACATCATGCTTTGGCAAGGAGTAGCGACAACAACAATCAGTTATTCTAGTTATGGCATCGGAGGATGGCTCACCTTCATCATGGGGCTCTTGGAGGATAGTTCAATTCAAAGCATCGGGATGTGTGCAGAGGGTGTGCGCTTGGTAAGTTTACCAAGGCTTCTTTTCCCATCTGTTGTTGAATTTTCACTATGCTAGGCTCAAGCATGAGGTTTATTTCATTTAGCATGTACTTGAACAATAAACAAATGCAACAACACCATACACAAGTGCTGCAATTACCAAGATCACAAGAAGAATTACCATGCATAAGAACACAAGAAATATCCTAGGAAAACCCTTTTCAACAAGGGAGAAAAACCCAACAATCCTTTGCTATATTCTCAAGAGAAGATCTCCCAACCATAAACCCTAGATTCACACAAGAGGGTGCTTCTACAACCTTGAAACTAGCGCCCAAGAGAGGTGAGCACTTCAACCTTTACAAGTGTTGCTGAAATTTCCAAATGACAAGTGACAAGTGTGAGAGTGTGTTTCCTCAATGGGGAAATTACCTCTATTTATACAAGACCAGACACAACAATAGGTGTGTCTATGTTAAAGTTTAAGCTATTATTAGGTTTCTTTTCAATTTACTAGATAACCATAACATAGATAGGATCACTGAGAGAAACACAATCACAAGATACACAACATTTATCTCGGGAAACCCTCAAGGGGAAGAAAACCCAACAAAACTTCTTTAATATAGATTCAATAACCAAGTACAGTACCAGAATAACTCTCTCTCTACGAGAGACAAACTACCATGATGCTAGACCAAAAAATAATCATAGGCTAGAGAATATCCTCTCCCAAGCAATGCGCCTCTCTCTCTTCCTTCTTCCGACAACTGGTAACTGCAGCTTCCTTCAATACTTGTGCACTAGATGAGTGAGCTGAGTGAGTGAACAAATGAGTGGCTCGCTATCTTTATTTATACAAACTGGCAAGCGCTGAAAGGAGGTGTCTCTTCACTGGCAGGGCCGACTTGTCTTTCTGGGTGGTTAGAATCACTTTAATTTGCTTGGGGGCCGACTTCTTAATTTGCATATTACAATTAGGGTTTGATCAATCTGCAAAAGGGGATTTGGTCAATTACAATGCCCGACATGATCAATTCACAAAAGGGAATAAGAATATTTTTTGCAGTTACACAATATTTCAACACTCCCTCTTAACAAGAAGGATATTCTATATCTTTCGACAGGTCACTGGATGTCATCATCCACTGAACAATATCATCTGGGCAATATCATCAACTGGATAATCATCATCAACTGGACAACAACATCAACTGGATAACATCATCAACTGGGTAACAACATCAACTGGATAACATCATCAACTGGATAACTTGAGGCATCAATATAATCCACTTGGTCATTTGGCATCACAATCACTCACTGGTTCTCCATGAATCCATATTAAAGAAGTTTTGTTCTCTTTATCTTCGCGCAGAAGATACTCTTTCTTTCTTTCATCTTCACGCAAAAGATACTCTTTCTTATCTTCACACAGAAGATATCTTATCTTTACACAGAACATATCTTATCTTTACACAGAAGATATTCTATGAGTTTTGCCATTCCTTTTATGTTCTCCCTTCTCTTGTAGTCATCTGTCTCACCCATCCACTGGGGAGGACTACTACCATAGCTTCACTCCTAGTCATCCCACATGAACTAGAGAAGCTAAGATGCTAGCCTGGGCAAGACTAGACTCCCTTTCTATGATCCACGCAGGATCACGACACAAACCTCAAGAGCCAACTAACCATTCCACATGGTCAAGGTTTGTGTTCTAGGCTACTCAATCCTTGGCCAGAGGAGAGTATCTGCCCGCTGCCCCTTGGAGAAACATCCACACTCCTCTCTACGAGGGTGGTCACACCCCTCTCTACGAGGGTATTCTAGCATGGCCCTAGAGTATCCAAAACTCAACACTTGAACAAAGGCCAACCTTCGCAAATTTCTCATTCCCCTTCTCTACGAAGGTCTCTTCCTTCTTCTACGAAGGTCTCTTCTCTTTTCCTTCTCTATGAAGGTCTAGCCGTGGGATTGCTCATTCCTTCTCTACAAAGGTCTCTTTCTTAATATCCTGGGTGCCTTCTTGAGTTCGAACATTTCTTTCTTTTCGACTTCATACTGGATCAACCTGCTCCCTCTGCATCTATAAGAATGATACTGGAGCAACCTGCAGTTACCTGCATCTCATCAACTATATCTGAGTATCCATCTTTCTCTTCATCTTGAACATTTCTGTTTTGCATCTTTAGGAGCCTCCTACTCCTATATAAATAATGGATACTGTCTGGTCTTTACTGACTGTCACCATATCATAATTCCTTCTCATGCTGTCTAACTTTTGCAAGTCAAGGCATAAGTTCTTTCTTCCGAGACCTGTAAACTTACTTACAGTATGCTTTTTGAGATATGTCACTTAGCCAATCAGTCAGTAACAATAAGCAGTAATCAAATAAAACTATATCATGATTTCTATGAGAGTAGTACACATCTTTTCTTAAGCAAAACTTGTTCAACCATGTACACATCTGAAACCCTAATCTTGAATACGACTTTTGAACTCTTTTTCACTCTAGCTATGAAATT
>JASDQU010353379.1:679-11625 GCA_032191745.1 Picea mariana
CGGAGCAATAAAATAAAACAAATGCGGAAATAAAACACAAAAGATACACAATACAATAGAGACACAGATATACATGGTTCACCCAGTGTGGGCTACGTCCATTAGAGAAATTTCCAGGTCCTTCCTTTATTATTATCCAACAAATGAAGGGATACAACCTACAACACACCTGTTGCAACTTCCTCTTCTTTCTTTCACAATCTCCTCACTCATAATACAATATTCACCATGATGCATAGCCACAATACATTTCCCTCATAAAAGAGGGTTGCCTTCTAGGTAAAAAAACCCTAACATAACTTCTACCGTCATATCTTCAACCTTATAATGAATGGTCCATATTTACTATGAAATTACAATATACATTTACAAGGCAATTTTACGTTCGGGGGCTTCGCCCCTAAACTCTTGTCGGGGGCCCACTTGCCCTTTTGGTCTTAAAAATGTTGGAGCTACTTTTCATTGGGCCATGTCGTATGCATTCGACGATATCAAACATATTGTTGAACCCTACCTTGGTGACTTACCCACTCATTCATCTCATCGACGAGACCACATTTTTGACCTGCGATCCATTTTTCTTCGATGTCGGTTTTACCACATACGTCTAAACCCCCACAAATGCATCTTTGTTGTCGAATTAGGTCGACTCCTTGGATTCGTAGTCCCAAAATATGGGATTCGGGTGGATCCTTTAAAAGTTGAAGTTGTTCTCGCTTTACCCCCTCCCAACAATCTGACCCAACTGCAAAGTTTGCAAGATAAGACAAACTTTATTCATCGTTTCATTTGTAATTATGCCTAAATCACAAAAGGATTTATGAGATTGTTGTAGAAATATACCCCTTTCATTTGGGATGATAATACTCAATGCTCATTCGATGCACTAAAGCATGCCTTAACAAACACGCCTCTTTTGCAGCCACCAGATTATGAAAAAGACTATATCCTTTATTTGGCTACCTCTACTTGCACTATTTATATGGTGTTAGTAAAATAAGAGACTGACAACGACAAACATGTGATCTACTATCTAAGTAAGAGTCTATCTGGCCTCGAGCTCCGATATTCACATATCGAAAAGTTGGCTCTGGCTGTAGTTATTTCCATCAAGATATTTTTCCATTACATCTTGTTACACACTATTACGGTCATAACAGACTCGAACCCCATGTACCATATCTTGACTCGTCAAGTCCTTGGGGGAAAATATTCCAAATGGATCGTTATTCTCCAAGAATTCGATCTTGAGTTTGCCAAACTAAAAGCTAAAAAATCATTGGTCTTTGCGGAAATGATTTGCAATATTCACTATACTAATGAAGATATTGAGCCCAATGATTATTTTCCCGACGAATCATTGTTCCTCATTAGTACATCTGATCCTTGGTACAAATTTATTCTTCTCTATCTCCAAACCCAACGTTTTCAGTCGAACATCTCATGTGACGAATGATGTCGTATCTGACACCATTCCAAATGATACCTCATCATCGATGAAATATTGTACCACCGTGGCATTGATACTGTCCTCCGCTGTTGTTTAACCCACGGTGAGGCTGAACGAGTGTTAAATTAATGTCACCTTGGATCTTTTGGAGGTCATCTTTCTGGGATGGCTACATCCCAAAAAATATTACGTCTCGGTGATTTTTGGCCTTTTATATTTAAAGATTGCATCGAGGCCGTTAAAAAATTCCCACCCTGTCAAATCTTTAAGAAGAAAGAATGTACCCACCCCGCTCTGTTGCACCTCATTGTCACCGTCAACCCCTTTGCAAAATGGGGCATCAATTTTATGCAATGTAATCCTACCTCAGTTGGGGGGCATGGTTATATCATCGTTGTTTTTTATTATTTCACTAAATGGGCTAAGGCTATGCCTACATTCCTTAATGATGGTCGTAATGCAACACTCTTTGTTTTTAACCACATTATCACTCGATTTAGTATCCCACAACCTATTGTAACCGACCATGGCTCACACTTTCAAAACCAGATGATGAGTGAATTGCTCACCAAGTTGGGTTTCACCATGAAAACTCATCCCCCTATTATCCTTAGGAAAATGGACAAGTTGAAGACATCAAAAAATTCCTGAAGACCATGGTCCAATGCATGGGGGGAACAAACAAAATGTCTTGGCACTTGCAACTCTTCTCCACACTCTGGTCCTATCGCACTTCAGTGAAAACTGCAACTGAATTCACACCATTCCATTTTGTATATGGTATAGAAGCGGTGTTACTAATCGAATATGAGATCCATTCATTGAAACTTACCGTAGAACTCCTACCTCACACTTATGCTTAAGAGGAATGATTTCTATATTTAACCAAGTTGGAAAAAACTCGTCGTGATGTTGCTCTCATCAATGAGACGTATAAAAAATGAATGAAAACTCAATATGACAGGTCTATTCGACATTGTGCTTTTGCAGAAGGAGATTTGGTCATTGTTTATGATCAAGATCATGATAAGTTGGGGGAAGGTAAGTTATAACCCATGTGGCACATGCCTTATATCATAAAATGTGTGCTACACAGAAGCGCCTACAAGTTAGTCGACTATGATAGAATATCTCTCGGTGAGCCCATAAATGGGCTTTACCTCAAGAAGTACTATGCATAGAGTATCTTGTATGTGTGCTTTGTACATTATTGTACTATATACTCTTGACTTGGTGTGTCTTTTCTTTTGCGTACACGAGTTTTGTCTCAACTGCTTATACTTTTCTTTGTGATTGCATGTGCATATGACATCTCCCTTCCCTATCTATTTTAGGTTTGTGGATGGCGCTAGTCGACACACACAAAAAATTGCTTCCGCAACTTGGGTCATCTACCACTCTAGTGAGTTGGTGAGTTCAAGAGAAATTTGCCTCGCATATGCGACCAATAACGTGGCAGAATATCATGTCGTCATCAGACTCTTAACCGAAGCCTCCTCTATAGGTATAACTCAATTAATTATCAACCTAGATTCCCAACTCATGGTCTGTCAACTTAATCATGAATACGCCATTCACAACTCAGTTTTACTACGTCTCCACCTAAGGGTTCACCATCTCAAAATATCATTTGATTTTCTTCAATACAGACATGTACCGAGAGAACTCAATACAACTTCAGTTTCATTAGCTAATTACATGTTGGATTGGTATCTTGCGCATAGATAAAACTTTTTGAAACATAAATCATATGTACACAAAAGCATCACATAAGATAAAAATACAAAATCGATAGGCACTGTAAAGCTCGTATATATATATATATATATGTGTGTGTGTGTGTGTGAGTGATAGCAAAAGTTTTTGAAAAATACATCATCAAAATGTACATAACGAGGAAAAATGCTTGGTCCTTTGAGCCCATAATATCGTCATAAAGACTACAAAATCAATGGAGTATCCTAATCATCCTCCTATATCGCGTTGTGCTCTGCATAGCACACTACTGCTCGTGCCACCCGACGAAGCAAATGGTTGAGGCTTTCAAGAACTCCAACTGTATGACACTGCAAGTGTAGAGGCACATCCCACGTCTTGAGGGGTGGGACACTCATCATCAAATGCTGGAGGTTCCTATCTACCTCTCAGAGCCTTCCCGCTGCAATTTCGTGCTCAATTGATACATGTGCATCTCCATGTCACCCCAACGCCGACATCTCTGATGGGCGTGATGCACCCCTGTCTGCATGGTGAAAACAAAATATTTTAGATTCCTCGTTGTACAAGCCAAAAACATATAAACAAACAAACAAACAAAATATTATGTTGTAAGGTTATGTTTTGTACATGATGCATCCCATTGGATGCCCTCAAGAAGTACCAGGTCAATGCTACCTCTGAAATATACCCCAACATAAGGGAAGTCTGTAATAACCACTAATTGTCTCCTCCACCACGCGAAGAAGTTAGATGTGAATCTGAATGTTGAGGGATCATTCCCCAACCTAGGGGATAGGATGGTCCACCTCTCCATACGAGGCTCGGTCATAGAATGGGAAATTAATGTAACCTATGGCTGCATCTGAGGGACTTGCTCTAAGAAAAATGAAACTAGAAAGGAACCGTATCCAAATTGTTTATGTCTGTCTATCCTGCATTTTGATATTTGTTCTTTAACATTTCTGAGGAACCCTACACTCCAATTGAACAATCTGGGTTCTAAACACTGGATGGCATAATAGATCTATGATTTTGAAGCCAAGTGAGAACTAATATTCCCTGTCAACTTGGTGATGGCAAACAAAATGGATCAAAGTGCTAAGTCTCTCACATCCTTTATCACAATTCTGCCACCCACCAACCGCGACCCTGGTATGCAATGCTTGACAACGTATGACTCGATTGGTTGAGGAGTTTCCCAGTGTCCAGACAAGAGAATGGGTGCCCCTCTCCTAGAGAGTCCCGTCAGAAAATATACATCATCTATTTCGATCTCAAGCACGTGCGGCTCAATGCGGAACGCTTGCTCAATGTCGTCCCATAGACCAATCAAATACTCAAGCAGTAGTACTTCTCTTCTCATGTTTTACATCTTGAAGTATTTTAGCAAACCACAATTTCACAAAGTTGCCCTCACTTGAGGGTCTTAGAGAGCGGAAATATCATCTAACTCATGCTCATGCTCCTTCCACTCTATAATGGCTAAGAAATAGATGAAATATACAAATTCAATATTTAAACATCATTAGTCAATTTTTTATGGGAAAAAACTGCCTCTAATTAGCCCAAAAGTTAAAAACATTTTGAGTTCTGCACTTAGTGCTCCCTCAAAACAACCTACAAAGCGCTAGCAAGCCCTAGAAATATGCACCAGTGCACTGAAATCTCGGTCGACAGTCCCCTCAGTTCCTTGAGGGAGCGTTAATCTAGTTCGGTTCCCTAGGGCTTCTTAAGTAGACTAGAACACTCAAAATAAATGCCAAAACGTAGTAAAAAACCATGAAAACGGACGAGGAGGAAGAGATGACTTACCTGGTCTAGAAAAATTTGAAAATGATCGCTGACAACTCTGATGATCGTCGCTTGAAAAACACTTCCATGAGGAGGAAAATCCAAAATCTAGAGGAGAATGGTAAAAAAACAAATGGTAAAATGAAATTTTAACCTATTTTGGTATTTGATAGGTTCATTTTGACATTTTCTCCTTGTTATAAAGTCATTTTTTGATTTTTTAATCATTCTTCGAAGAGTTACTAATGCATTATGCCTAGACAGTTTGTTTTTACAGGATTTCAAGCAGCGTCTTTCGGTAACCCTGTAACATTAATGAGCATAATATTTGTTCTTTCTCGTGCTCACAAAAAACATGAGAATGCAACCGAGTAGAATTTTATCACTTTTTCGAACTTGTAAAGGTTATACGAAAAAGGAAACCCTTGGAGTCACATTTAATCTCTTTTCAGACTCTCCAAATATGAAAATATTGTCGAGTGATCTTGCTTCCTTTCATGCTCATTAAAAGGTTTTGAAAGGGCATCTTCCAAGTAACAATTTGTCTCTTTTTTGAACATCGGGGACTAACATTACGAAAAAGGAAAACCTTGGAGTCACCTTTAAGTTCTTTTCAGACTCTCTAAAAATGAAAAACCATTGAGTTTTCCTTCTCTGGACTCGCTAAACTACACATTGAAGGGCCCATTTGGGAACAAACTCTTACTTCTTCTAGTTCGTTAAACAAAGGAAGATGAGCTTACCGAAGGAGAGTTATATCGAGAATGCATTACCCTCCTCGAGATCATTAAATTAAAAAGAGATACTCATCTATCTGGATGGGGGGGAAATTGAAGGAAGTGGGTCAAGTTTCTTTAGAATTTTTGTAAACAACTCTTGCAGTCACCCTTTAACACGACACTTGTTTTTAACCTTCACCCTGAACACTTGAATAATATGCTAAACCTATGCACTGAAACAATCCTATGAGTCTCTTCACTCCTTTGAGTCGTCCGAAGATTGCCACAACACCCATTGCATTATGTTTTGGTCCACTCTGTGTTTATGTTGCCTAGTCTCATGTCATGCCTTAGTGTTCAAGGGAAGTATCTGCCTCGAGAGTCAACCAATTGTAAAATTACCAGTTTCCATACCCGTGTCATTCTATAATTCATTCATTATATCTCATCATTTCTATGTCAGTTTCATGTCAATGATGGGGGATACATCAAGGCCCTCCTTCGTAGAGTCTTTTTCTGTTGACTTCAACACATCATCCAAGAATCAGGCTTAGAAACCAGTTAGTACCTTAGGACCTGCATGCCTCAATAACATGCCTCCTCGCTTCCAACAATGGGTTTACATCACTGACCTCTGATTGGATGATTCCACAGATGTTCGACGCCAACTCACATATTCACATTCGCTGGATTGTACTAGGGTACCTTGGGAGTCAGTGACATCACTGATGATTCCCATCACACTTGTTAACGATTCACCTTAACGACCGATAATCAAGTGGTTTCTACCATGTTCAACATCAAGACATCTATTCACATGGCTAGATTCATAATACATTGGGATTGGGACGAAGACCCTGGGTTGAGCATTCATTATGACATCTTCTTTTCCAGGATGTGAAGGAAATTATTTGAGCATGCTAATACTTTTTCTATCACATAGATCCATGTTGTATTGGTCTGTGGATATGTCTTATCATCTCGTAGCTCCACTGTGTATATTGAGTGGCTACAATCAGTCCATGTCATAGAAATATGGATCCACATTATATCATTGGTGGCCATACCCTTAGTCAATATCATCATGGATCCACAATGTATTTATTGGCGACCATACCTTGAGTCATTTATTTCTCAAGCATAGGTATGCCTTCCTTGGGATTGAAACACATGATAACATTTGTTTGATGGTTGTCTGTAGCTTCTACCAGGTTCTTCGACTCCACACCCTTGCTTCGAAAAATTGACAAAGCGTTTCAGTCATCAACTGTCATCTTTTGAATTCACACTTTGGGGGGAAATATGTTACACATCAAAATTCCTCACTTCAATAATGTCACATTCTCATTGTCACAAGTGTCGCAAGTGTCACACTTTTGTCACAAGTGTCGTAAATGTCACATTTTCATTCTGCGTGTGCCGCATTGAGAACGACACCATGGAACCACTTGATACATCCTATAGAACATGTTGGAAGAAGAAGCCACATCATTTCACAGACGAAACAAAGTTTTTTGCTATGAAAATTGGTCATCTTGACAATGTTTTGGAATATCAATGCTATCCTGCTCATATGCAAAGACCGTTAGCACTCTATGTCTATCCAGCAGGGAGCGTTCTAGTGCTCTGTTGCCCGTTGTAAAGGAGTGTCAATTGGTTAAGAAAATCATGAGAAGAAATCCCCCTTTTATTTAAGGACATCTAGAGATGATTCAGATTGGTTTGGCTTGAGTCTAACCCTTAGGTTGCATCTAAGGGATATGCCACAACTGATGGAGTCATATCCTCAACTAATCTCAAATATAGCCAAGGTGGTTGAGCCTCTCAAAGCCTATAAATGGAGGCATTCTCATGGTGAACAGGAAGGAGAATAATCAACAAAAGTATTATTATTTTGATTGTGGATCTTTAGAGCAAGGGGTTGGACGAGGAGAATTTGGGGAAGATGCAGCAACACCATCCATGATTGTAAGTGTCTCTTTCAAGTTATCATCAATATGCTTGGCCTATTCCCTTCTAGTTTCTGTATCTTACATATGCTTGTCTATTATAGATGAATTTGTTTAATCTAACATGGTAGAATAGGAGTTTCCTTGTCTTTCTTTGTTTTCCATGGTTTTGCAGGTAACAAGCCGTGTGAAAGAGTTTGGAAATCAAGCTCGAATTGGAGCAACGAGGAAAAACGCCGGAAATAGGTACGATAACCTTTTTCTCCTTCTCTCTTTTTTCTAGTTAAACAAATCTCAAAGGGATGATAGTGTCCATTTGTATCTTTCTGTCTTGGTATAAGGGGTCTAGAATCCAAGGGGATATTCACTTGTCCGCAAGGGAATTTTCCTATAATAGTTGGCCCCACTTGTAACATGATTATTAAACTTTGTGGACAAATTGAGTGCTAGGGTTTCCTTATAAACAAGGTTAGTGCTCAATTTCATTTTCATCATCATTTTTTCCTTCACACTTGTGAGTAGGATCTCTAGAAAATTTCTCTCTCTTCTCTTTTTGTCTCTTGGATCTAGTGTGCTACTCTTGGAGGAGGATTTCTTTGTGCATGATTTTCTTTCTTGGATGATATCTTGTTGAAACTAGGATTTATCTTGGTATAAAAACTTGGATAAGTCAATGATTTTATTTAATTTTTTGTGTTTTCTTATGGTATAATCTTTAATTTCTATCTTGTTGGATGTTACTTTGTCCTAGTAAAACCCTAGGAAGGAGACATAAGCGTTTCTCTCCTTTACTATTTTTTTTTTGTCCAAGATTGGTGAATGCATTAAGTGACCTAATATCTTGCTAAGATGCAAAGGATTAATGCCCAAGAGGCTTTGGACCTTAATATTTTGATCTTAGACATTTTATCCTTAACCTAGGTCATATAGAAGAGGGAAAATGACATCTAGGGCTCAAGAGGATTTTCACCCTATAAATCATTTTATTGAAGGTTTAATACCTAAGGCCCAAGAGGCTTTGCACCTTAAGGTTTTGATATTAGACATATGATCGTTGATCTAGGTCATCTAGAAGAGGGAAAATGTCATCTAGGAACCAAGAGGCTTTTCACCCTAGAAATTGTTTTCTTGAAGGTTTAACTCCTAAGGCAAAAGAGGCTTTGCACCTTAGGGTTTGAATGTCATTATTCTTGATTGTATAAGTCTCTCTTACTACATGAAATTTCTTGTTACCTTGGACTTTATCTTCACTACATATCCTCATGATTATTTCAATGTAACCTAAGAGAAACTTGAGGAAGGAAAGAAAGAGGCTACTAGGAGGGCCAAGATGGAAAATTTGAGCCAAATGGATGAAGAATAAATAGAGAGACTTAGGAAAAAAGAGTTGCAAGTTTATGCTAGACAAAAGAATGCACCCCAGGCTCCTCCCAGTGACCCTATATTTCCTCGGCTAGGACCCCCTGCACCATCTAAATATAGTGTTCTTCCTCAACCAACATTTCCAAGGAATGATGAAATAGATTTGAATATTGACATAACTAGCATATTGGAAAAGGTAAATGTGCCAATACCTCTCACAAAAATGATCATGATTCCTGCAATGAGAAACAAAGTTGAGAGATTCCTTAGGGTACTAGGGGAACCTGGAGACCCTTCTATATTGATTCAAGAAAACCATTGTAGATGATACTTTGAAGAGCATCCACCTTTCTTTGTTTTCCTAGAGTTAAATAATAAATGGCTCCACAATTGTATGTTGGACACTGGGGCATCTACAAACATCATGAATTTAAGAGTAATGAGACAATTGGGCTTGGAAATCACGATGCCTTATGGGAGTGTCTATGGAATTGATTCCAATGTTGTTAGTACATATGGTTTGATAGAAAATTTAGAAGTTCTCCTTGAAAGATACCCTAAAATAATCTTTGTGATGGACATTGTGGTTGTTGATATACCTGAAATTCAGGGAACGATTTTATCTAGGAAGTGGGCTGCAACACTAGGTGGTACCTTACAGATGAACTTATATTATGCTACTATACCCATGGGAAATGAAGCACATGTTATTAAATATAATAAACCAAGGAAAATATCCCATGTTGAATATTTTGATAGTGACCTTGAAAATGATAGCTCCCTAGAAAAAGACCAGTCTGAAGAACTTATGGATTCCTCTCGACTTTGATTCATACGACCTTCCTTTCTCCCAAGAAGATGATATTGGTGATAAAGTATGTCCTAAAAGGGAATACTATCATAAGTAACTTGATAGATACAAGGATACAATTGTGGGTTCTGTTACAATCTTGAAAAGGGGAAGTGAAGAAAGGTTAAGTACAAATGGACAAGAGGAAAGTTTCGTGACAAAATCCCACCCCCTCCCTCCCTTGAAGCAAGACGACATGGAAATCAAAGAAACAATTGGTCTCAATGGAGATGAATATAAAAAAGGAGAGTATAGGGATAAAAAGGACATAGAAGGGTATGACATCCTTCAGCGCACCTCCAACAAATCTCAGATTACATTTTCGAGCATTTCGAATTTTTGGCTCTAAGGGTTTTGCCAAAATTCTGAATTGTATTTCTACAAACTTCTTGAAGAAGCTCCTCGTCTTACCAGGGCTATCATATTTATCAAGGCTTATTGTTGGCAGTCATAAGCCCAACATAAACTAAAAGTGCTAGCTTAGCCTAGCCGTTAGGTTTTGTAGCCTAGTTGACAAGGGTTTGTGAAGATGAGCAAAATCATGATGGGAAGCAAGCTCAGTTCCAGGAAGACAAGACTCCAAAGAAATAAAGACATCAACATATGAGCACTCTTAGGTATGGTTCCTATCAATAACAAAACTTGGCTAATTGACAGTGGTGCTTCCAGGCACATTACCAGTCTTAGAAATCATCTAACACATTTCGTTGAGAAAGAGAGATATCTACATGTCGTTCTTGGAGATGATGCCAGATATAATGTGAGAGGAATTGGAACTTCTACTTTCCAACTAGATTCAAATATGAAGCTTAAACTATAAGAAGTAATATATGTAACCGGAATGAAGAGAAACCTTGTCTCTATTTCGGCCTTGGAAGACAAAGGTTACAAAATCACTTTCTCAGAAGGAATATTTCTTGCATGGCACAAAGACTCTCATATAAGCTCTTCCAAATTAATTGGTATCTGAGAAAACAACTTGTACAAGTTGACCATCAAACCCGTTCAAGCCCTACTACATGACACTATCAGCTCGAGTGAGTTATGGAATAGAAGACTTGCTCACATTCATTATAGATCTCTCCATCTCTAGGGAAAATGGTAAC
>JASDQU010353382.1:0-12091 GCA_032191745.1 Picea mariana
TGAGCCATACTTGGTGAATGCCTCCTTGAAACTTGTGGTGATAATATATGCTTCCTCCTTGAAGGATGAGAACTTGGCTCCACAAGTTGACCTTCTCCTCTTCCGAGTTTCAACCTTGTGAGCATCAGAAAACAAAACACTTGCAAATAATCAAGTCTTCAAAAACCTATGCTCTGATACCAACTTGATCTAAAAATGAAGAAGACTTGTATTCTTGAAAATATTTGCAAGTAAACTTTATGTGTTAAAATGCAAATGGATCAACTTTGCAACACAACTTTAATAGGATTTACTCATTCAAGATGCATATAAACAACAACAAAATCATTGAAAAGAAAACACATAACACAACAAATGATAAAGGAGTTCACCCCTCTCTTGGGCTACATCTCCTGGTCCAGCTTCCAATGGATCATTTGTATTATTTTCTCAAAGTGCTCAAAAATGTGCTTTACAATGCTCAAAATGTCAAATAGACTGCTCCAATGGCTTTAGAACGTCCAAAAACCCCTAGCTGGGCTTTTTCGGCACCTCGTTTGGCCAAAAATTAAAGAAGATAGGCTTCTTGGAAGTCTCCCCTTCAAGCTTGTTGTCTCTGCATCTACAAAACGCACCCTTGTTGGCTCAACCTAGCCCACACGCATTTTAAAGCGTAAAAACTTGGCACTGGGTGCAACCGCACAACTGGTACAAACTGTCGAACGGTTACGCGCTGGCCTTTAACTACCAAGGCCTGTGGGCACATGGTCACCACATGACCACGCGCAATACACAACAGGGCTAAAGTTTCAAACCATATGCAAAACCGTAAGTTAAACCTGTGTGCATACACGTTGGTCACATGTTATATCAAACTGCACACATTTTAAATGGTTACAACATATATTACGGTGGGTCTAACCACCCGTAGCACCGGTCGTATGCAATACAATATATAACCATGGGTCGGGGCCCGGTTCACACCCCAATACACATTTTTGCAAATTTAAATATATTACAATTCATATATATGTTAAATAACATGTGCGGGCGCGCCATTTGGGCGGCCTTTCCCAAGGCTTTACCCTACTCGGAGGTCACGGGGTCGACTCCTACCAAGTGCAAAGATTTTAATCAAATAAACAGGTGACACGTGGTGGCCATTGATTGGGCCACGTGTCGCCATCCCATTCGCTGTCAACAAGCCATATCACATGCCAACTGTCCCAATAGTTGTCTTCCACGTGTCGTATGGCTTTCCACATGTCGTACGGCCTGCCACGACAGCGTTCGTACGGACTGTACAGTCAGCACCCATTTTTTTTGCCTGTTTGTAAATTTGAACAGAACGCAATATCTCTCGCTCCCTACGTCCATTTGAACCCAAATGAGTTGCATTGGGTTCATAACGATGAGACCTACGCTCTCGTTCGATTTGAAGCGATTTCGAACACTTTGAATTTTTGAGCAAAATTTGATCCCCTGTATCATTTTATGTTTTTCCAAAACACCCCTCTCTCTCTTAGCATAAGGACCATAGCAATTTATCACTTTCAAGCTTTTATTTATATCTTTCACAAATCCCTTCAGCATTATCCCTGAGTAAGGAAAGCATTACAGTCATCCTTTACTGGGTTCCTAGCAGTCAACAAACCACCAGAAAGTCATAGAGAATACACACCACAAAAATACCAATTGGGAAGGAGCTTCAAAAACAGTTCTTTCACTTTTTCTACACATACCATTGTCTCTTGTATAAGCAAGACATCCGGTTTTTCAATCTCAAGAAACCTTTTGAGGGCTAAGAATTTTGAATTGCCCCCCACTGCCCTAACATTCATGGTAGAAATTATCATTTTTTAACCCTGGCTAGGGCCTTCTGTGTTCTAAGCGCCCTCAGAACTTCACTCATCACACCACTAGGAGAAGCACAATTTTCTTCTTCTTGTATTAGTTTTCTTGCACTTCTAGTTTTTAGGGGCGAGAAGTCTTTCTCCAGCCCCCCACGGACAGCTCCCTTGAAAAAGGCATCTTCTCCCCTAAGGTTTGGATCTGATTTATCCCTATCTGATTCCTCCTTTCCTAACTTAGCGACAATCTTTGGGACAGGATCCCCCCCCCATAAAAATCGACAAAGGATCTCGGTTTAGGACAACTCTGTAGGAGGGGACAAAATTTAGCACCGAATCTTCAATTTCAGAAAGAATACTTGGATCTTGTAAACTCACATGACTATGGGCTTCAGCAAACCTACACCCGCCACCTGTGAAGTTCCCATATGGGACTCCGCCCTCCCCTCCAAGATCCTTCATTGTCTTTCAAAGAAAACATCCCAAGAATCGTAACGTCCCCGATACTTCCCTTCCCACAATCGGAATCAATGAAGAACTTACTCATAGGAACCCTCTCATCTCGAAACAAAACATCATCATCAATACCCCTAGCCCGAGCGCCCGACCTCTCCTCAACGCAAACGGCTTTTCCTTCTATAACCAAATCACCCCACTTCCTCAAAGTTTTATCCCCCTTCACCATCTTACAATTCTCCCATAGGGGCACTAGTTACCACAAAATCCTCCTTCCCTACAGAATTACTCCGAGAAAAGGCATTAACAAGTAGCAACGAATTATCAAAAGAAACCAGTTTTTGAAACTTACCACAGTCACCCGCGTCTTCCTTTGCCAAAGGAGGCATGGGGTATTTGCATGTTTAATTTGACAGAGTATATATCTTAAATAGTAGTTTCGTACATCAGATATTTTTTACCAACATAAACTATATTTAAATTTGCAGTTTCCATACAGCAGATATCTCTTACCAACAACAACTATATTTAAATTTGCAGTTTTCACACAACAGATATCTCTTACCAACATCAACTATATTTAATTTGCAGTTTTCACACAACAGATATCTTACCAACATCACCTATATTTAAGTTTGCAGTTTTCATACAGCAGATATCTGTTACCAACACCAACTATATTTAAATTTGCAGATTTAAGTGGATGAAGCTACAGTTCGGCCATTGCTATCAAATTTAAATTGAAGGCACAAAAAACCAGAAAAACAGGACGAGAATGATTAACCCCGCCGTCCGTTGTTGTTGTGAAAGATTCCTTGACAAAGGATTCAATAGGGGTGCAATCTCTTCTGTTTATTGTAGAGTTTGGCCGTTGCTATCAAATTAAGATCAAAAGCATAAAAACCCAGTAAACCAAGAGGAGAATGATTAACCCCGCCGTCCGTTGTTGCTGTGAAAGATTCCCTGACAGAGGATTCAATGAAGTGACAGGGGTGGACATTCTCTTCCGTTTATTGTAGAATTTGGCCGTTGCTATCAAATTAAGATCAAAAGCATAAAAAACGAGAAAACCAGGACGAGAATGATTAACCCCGCCGTTCGTTGTTGCTGTGAAAGATTCCCGGACAAAGGATTCAATGAAGTGATAAGGGGTGGGCGTTCTCTTCCGTTTATTGCAGGGTTGCCTCTGTTACTTTTTGACGCAGTGGCGAGTTTGTCGTTTGGCATATCCGCACGCGGCTTTGCCATTGCACTTTTCCAGTGGGGTTTCACCAGCTTCTGAACAAGTCGTTGTACATGATCATACAGCTTGACAATATTTGCACGCCCACTTGTACAAGCTGAGCCAGCTTCTTGCTTTTTTGTATTTAAATAAATAAATAATTATTGTGGATAAGTGGGGAATGTGACCTCTGTGGTGTGGGTATTCGAATTTATATGCTTGCTTGGTGTAAATTTTTTGTCGATACCAACAACAAAATGAAAAATGTGGTGTCAATTGAGCCTTCTAAAGAAATATCTTAGAAGGAGAAACAAACATGTCTAGACAACGATCCCCTGCTAACGAACAACTCACCAATTTGGAAATTGTGCAAAGAAGCTTTTCCAATAATAAGCAAGCAACTTGGGAGATCCTGGGAAAGGGAGGCAAGTCAAGATTTGGGAGGACAACATCTTGGGAGATCCCCTTTGGCCACCAGAGAAGAGCTAACTCTCCTGCAAACTTACAGACAAATAAAATCTGCACTCTTTTCGATATTACAAAATGGGATTTAGATGACTCTTGGCGTTGGAAGTGTCCAAATATGCTCCCTGCTCTTATCAGCTTGTGGAATCAGCCAATAGGTCTTCTTCGAGGGAAAGCTCCATCCTCAAGAGATGCTAAGGATGAAAGAGGAAGGGGAGCGAAAGAAGGTAAGTACTCGGTCAAGTTAGGCTATCAGTCTCAGTTGTCTCACCTTCCTCTCCCACCAAAAGAGCCTCTTTGGAACTCTATTTGGAAAAGCAAGGTTGTTCCAAAAGTGAAGGAGTTCAGTTGGATTCTATGCCATAAGAGAATTTTAACATCAGAAAACCTAAAGAACCGAAGAATTCAAGGACCATCAAAGTGCGCTCTTTGCAAACAACATGAAGAAACTCAATCTCATCTCTTCCTAGATTGTGACTTCACAAAATAGGTATGGAGGATCCTTCAAGCAGGCTTGGTGGAGCATCCTTTCTTTCCCTCTAGCTTTACTAAAGCTTACTCAACCTGGAAATGAAGGTACCCATCAAACTTTGTCAAAAAAACTCTGTTGAAACGTGTCTAGAATATCTTTCCCTTCTATGTGAACTGGAAACTTTCGTTGGCCACAAACAGAGAAGTCTTCAACAACTAAGAAACCCATCCCTGAAGAGTAGTCGCACATGCTTGGGGATTCATGGCTAAAACAATCGGTCTAAAAGGTAATTCAAGGTAGTTGGAAGTAGAGTTAGAGGTTCAAGAGAGGCTATGGCTAAGCTCGATATTGAACAATATCAACAATACAATGATACCAAAAAAGAAGTATGTAGATTGTTCCTCTTCTTGGAAGCTTAGAACAATGGATAAAAGATAGAAATCACTCTATCCTCTTATTCGATGGAGCCTAGAAAGGAAATACAGGGGTGGCAGGACCGGGGGTGGGGGTGTTGTATGACCCCAGAGGAACAGAGATAATTAGTTATTCCTGGGGTTTGGGGAAAATATCAAACAACCAAGATGAGGCCCTGATAGCTTGGAAAGGCTTGAAGCTAGCTAAGGAAAGGAAGGTAGAAAACATAACCATTATAGGAGACTCCTCCCTTATTGTCCAAAACATTTTTCGTCAAGTCCTCCCAGGCAATACCATCATCGAACAAATAATTCAGTGGATCCTAAATCTTAAGAAAAGCCTGGATTATTTAATGTGTATCATGTGCTAAGGGATCAAAATTCCAAGGTTGATATAACCGCTAACCAAGATTGTTTACTAAGTGAAGGAAGGCTCAAAGTTGGTGAATTCACGAGATGGGATCTGATCCTGTAATCCGTCCTCATCCTCATTACATTCTATGATGATTATATATATTAAATACAAGTTAAATCAGACACATGTTGTAACTCTAATGCATGTCAAATGGTTCGACATTCACCCAAGAATTCAATCTGTTATCTTGCAAATCTTCCCCTTGGATTCATACTCCATTCGAATAGTGCAGAAGGTACATCACCTTATAGTCGGAGCACGTGGAAGTCAGTTACTCTCCTCCATAATGCGTCGTGAGCCTCCACCGAACTAGTGCGAATTTGAAATGATCCTTAGGGTGGTGAATTGGTATTTGCATCGCTCAAGTAATAAGTTTCTTCTCTTGTGGTGTTTTCAATGGTTTATTCTTCCAACATGCTTCTCTCTAGGACTCAGTGAAGTCCCATTGGAATTTGCAGCTCTGACCCCCCCTTTCCCACCGATACTTGATAAACATTTGGATACTATATAGGAGGCTCTGTCCAATTTATCCGTGAGTTTGGATGAGTGGAAACTGAAGGATCTATGCAGGGCTATCTTTGGACTAGATAATCATTCAATTAGAATAGCATAACAATATAGTAAATAATTAAATTACAATATCATAGAAAGAAAAAAATATTATTGAGGTAGTTGCAAAAAAATGTTGTGTTCAACTCTGATCAACCTTGATCTTCATAACAATACATATCCTCATAGAAAAAACAGTTAATTGTCCAGATTGAAGGCTTACACCAATTTATTTTAAAAAACTACTCAAGCATTTTGCATACATTATTTAGTGAGACAATATATATCTAAACACTAACCGACAAAAAAGAAAACTGCAAATAGATTGCATCATGTCAGATGATTGACAAGACTGCATCAATTACCAACAAAAACGAGCTCTAGAACGATGACAACAAGAGAAAGTGCAAGAAATTGTAACTCAACAACAAAAGCACACAGCAAGAAATAGAGAAACTCAAAGCTCACTCTGCAAGAGGTGGAGTTAAAATGTCTTCAGGAACGAACCAAGGAACACGTTTAGAAATTTCAATACAATTAATGTATTTCCTGCGATTCTCCTGATCTAACAATTATATACCATTGTTAAATACAGAATCGCTTCTACTAATATTCTTGCGGAAATTGAACCACGATCACAAAGTGAAATATCAAGAACACATAACATAAAAAAAAATCCGAGAAAGAGTAAAGCTAAAAACCCCACTATCATATATTATGTATATCATGGATCATGAAACAATCTCATACAAAACTCTAATCCAAGAGCTCTCAGTATAATACAATCGTCTCACACTGTCATACAAAAATTGTCAAATTCATGTGCCAATATTATGTCTCCAGACAACCTGTCTCCTCTACACAATCCCTGCAATTAGAATTCTCACAATGAATTCGAATTGCCTAGTTTGCACATGCTCATGAGCATATCCACTGCATGTGTGATTGCATGAGTGCACTTCACTCAAATCACAACTGATAGCCAAACTGTCCCTTTCACATGTTATCTCCACCATGTCTCTACTGGATCTGACATGCATGTAGTTAACCGTGGTGAATTTTCAGTTGCATGTGAGTTCACTGATTTTGAAATAATTAATAATTAATTCACTGAACTCTCAGTAGTGTAAGTTCAGTTACAACTAGTACAACTGGGCTTAACTCACTTAATTGAGTTAAAATACTTCACAATTCTCATAACTACACTTATAACTCTGTTACAACTTCAAGTCACCTCCATGTCTTACCAGCCAACCTTTAAACTCAAATTTCCCATAGTTAACTGATTTGTCATTTCAGTTAATTATTTCAAGTAATTATGAGATAATAGATTAATATTTATTGTCCAATTTATTTAAGGGAAAAGTAAATTAGACACATGTTTCTTTTTGACTTTTCAACAATCCCTCTCAACAAGAAAGGGATTATCCTTCACCCCAATCCTGTCTCTATGATATTCAAATTTTCTCCTGGTGAGCGCCTTCGCCAGAATCTCTGCATCCTGATCTTTCGTAGGAATGTATTGAAGCAACATGATCTTCTGCTGCACACAATTTCTGAGATGATGATACTGGATATCTATATTCTTAGATCTATCATGAAACATAGGATTAATAGAGAGTTTAATGCAATTCTGATTATCACAATGAATCCCTGTCGGATCTAAATGAGAATCAAATAAACCAACCAAGATCTTTCTCATCCAAATAGCCTTACATGCAGCTTGACTCGCTGCCATGTATCCCGCTTCCGCTGAATTGAGTGCCACAAATCTTTGTTTCCTATTGTACCAAGAAACAACTGTAGATCCGATACTAAAGATCCCCCCTGATGTGCTCTTTCTGTCCGTTGGGCTTCCCGCCCAATCTGCATCCGTGAAGCCATGCAAATTCACCTCATTCGTTTGTCTGTACCATAATCCATACTCAAATGTGCCCTTCAGATATCTCAGGACATGCTTACCTGCCTTCCAAAAGAGTTTGGTAGGATTAACCATCGCTTGACTTAGCTGGTTAACTACATAGCAAATGTCTAGTCTCATGTTCACTAAATACATTAGCGAACCTACTAACTGTCGATAGACAGTGGCATCCACTACCTCTCCAGAAGTAGCATCCTCATTCCTCCAGTTTTCTGGAAGAGGAATATTCATGGGTTTGCAACCTTCCATGTGAAACTTACCCAGTATCTCCCTTGCATACTTGCCTTGAGACACAAAAACTTCACCATCTTGCTGCCATATTTCCAATCCAAGGAAATAATGAAGAAGGCCCAAATCCTTCATCTCAAACTCCTTTGCAAGGTCCTCCTTGCATGAGTGTATCAGTTTCTCATCACCAGTCAGTATTAAATCATCAACATAAAGCACAATGATTAAGAGCTTACCCTCCACCAAAATTTGGTATAGGTTTGCATCCGCTTCACTTTTGGTGAAGCCCAATCCGGTGAAATAGCTATCTATCCGAGTGTACCAAGCACGAGGTTCTTTCTTCAGCCCATACAGTGCTCTCTTGAGTCTACACACATGGGAATATCTATTAAAAGTCTCAAAACCTTCTGGCTATTCAATGGACACTTCTTCCTCGATGATCCCATTGAGAAACATAGTTTTTACATCCATCTGATGAATGTGCCAGCCCATCTGTGCTGAGAGTGCAAGGATGGATCTTATGGAAGAGTACCTTGCAACAGGTGCAAAGGTCCCATCATAATCTATCCCCTCAATCTGTGAGAAGCCTCAGGCCACAAACCTGGCCTTGTATTTCTCCACACTCCCATCAACAACTTGCTTTACCTTGTAGATCCATCTCGAACCCACCACTGATTTGTTGACCGATCTTGGGACAATTTCCCATGCACTGTTTTTGACAATGGAGTCATACTCCTCTACCATAGCATCAATCCAAGTGGGATCCTACACTGCTTCTTGAAAGGAAGATGTTTCAGTCACAATACATTTTCTCATGAGAGCCATGTATCCAACAAATCGATCAGGAGACTATCTCTGCCTGCACTGTGAAGTAGGGGCTCCTACATTTTGTCCAGCATCTAGTCTCAATCTGGCAACTTCCATGGTGCACTTTCTGCTATTTCTGATGGATGGCTCTACTTGAGTGGTTTCCTCCACTCCATGAACCTCCTCATGTGGCTGATCCACATCTTGAGACTCATCTTTGGGAACCAACAGTTCCTCTTTTGCATGCAAGTCTACCTCCCTCTCAAGCGATAATCGCATGTTTTTCCCCTCATCGAATTTTATATCCCGTCACATAACAGTCATCTTACTGTTAGGAAAATACACACAATAATTATGGGGTGTTTCTGTGTACCCCACAAATATCCCAACTTCGGCAGTCGGTTTCAGCTTCTTCCTGGCATCCTTGGTCACATGCACATAAACAGATGAGCCAAAAATTTTAAAATTTTAAAATATCAGGTTTCTTACCAGTGAAAGATTCTTCACGTGTACTCATGCCAAGTATTCTATGAGGACAACGGTTTTTCACATAAACCTCAATATTGCATGATTATGCCCACAAATGCATTGGTAGGCCCTGATCATGCAACATCGCTCGTGCAACACCCATGATAGTTATGTTCTTTCTCTCCGCGACCCCATTTTGTTGTGGGTTATGAGGCGCTATGAGTTCTCTTCGAATTCCTTCTCTGCTGCAAAAGTCTTTGTATTCGTTAGAGATGTATTCTCCACCATTATCGCTCCTTAGAGCCTTCACTTGTTTCATTAACTCTTTCTCCACCAATGCTTTAAACTCACAAAACTTTGAGAATGTTTGATCCTTCTTTTGCATGAAGAATAACCAACATTTATGAGAAAATTCATCAACAAAAATAACATAATACTTATGTTTTGTTGTTGAAGCAATCGAGAACGGTCCACACACGTGTGTGTTAATTCTCTCCGGGATCATCAAAGCACGGTTCTCCTTTTCATGAAAAGTGAACTTTACATACTTCCCCAGGGTGCACCCCTTGCACTGATCTAATAGAGCAAGTGTTCCCCTTGGAAGTCCAGTAGATATTTGTTGCATGATCTTCAAGGCTCCATGATGAAGATGGCCCAATCGTCTGTGCCATAATTCGCCCTCATCCCGGCTCACCACTTTTTCTGCCTTGCCCACCATGGCACCGCAACCATCTACCTCCAACATGTAGAGATTCTTAACTCGAATCCCTATCTTCTTGACTTGACCCATTGCTTTACGTCGCAGGTAGGCTTTTCCACTACTGAAAGTAACATCATAGCCTTTGTCCTCCAACATTGCGACTGAGACCAGGTTTTTGATCAGACCTGGAACATGCATAACATTTTTCAATTGAAATGGTTTACCTGACTCCCTCTGAAAGGTAATGGTGCCAATACTAGTCGCACTGTATCATCCATCGTCGCCCATCTCTATATGCATTTTGAGATCTTTCTCCTCCAAGTCACTGAAAGAATCTTTATCTCCCCTCATGTGGTAGGAAGCGCCAGTATCCAAATACCACACTAATCCTGATGCACTTGAATCCATTCATGCAATCAAAGAGAAGTCAAGTTCAAATTGTGAGACAAGAGCCTCACCAGTTGCAGCTCCAACAACCGTCTTGTTCTTCCTCTTCTGCAGACTGTTAGTAGCGAGATGCCCATGTTCGTGACAGTGAAAACACTTCACTTTGGACAAATCCAGCTTCTTGACTTTAGACTCAGATTTTGAATGGAATTTCTTCCCTTTCCCTTTCCTTGCCTTGGTAGTCAAGGCATAGTCCTCTTCATCATCACGCTTTGATGAAGATCCATCTCTAATGTTCTGCCTGAACTCCTCTTGCACTAGATCCGACCATAGTCATTCCCAATCTGACAATTTTTCCCTTCCATTGACAGAGTCTTGATAACTATGCCAACTCTTGGGAAGTCCTAGGAGAGCCAAGTTCACCAAATCATCAGCAGTGAATATTATTCCCACACTTCCAAGCTCATCCTGACATTGGACAAACTTCATGAGATATTTTGGAATGGAGTTGCCCTTCTCCATATTGATCTTCCTGATTTTATCTTTGAGCGCCAATTTCCTATGGTCACTGTTGTTTTGGAACAGATCCGTCAAAACCTTCCACATTGCATGTGGTGTGGCTTTGCCATGGAGACTTGAGACAATGTGGTCTCGTACTCCCTCCAATAGAATCCTCCTCGCCTTTGCCACTTTCTTTTTCCATGCATCAAGATTTGCAGTGTCTGTCGCATCCGGCTTAGGAACATCTTTGTCAATGTATTCCTTCAAGCCATTGTCTTCGAGTACTTCCCCCATCCTGTCCTTCCAGGCAATGTAGTTCGATCTGCCCTCGAGTGCATACTCCAACCTCAAGCCATTGAAATCCATTTCGATATTGAATCAACTATAGCACCAAGAAAGTCCTTCTGCAAATTTGAATTTTATCCAACCACAAACTCAACTCTTGCAATCCTTCTTGCCATGGGAGGTTCGCACCTGACCAGTTACTAGCTTGAGGGAAGTTCACACCTCACCTGTGTATAGCCTGCGAACCTTAAGAGAGAGTTTGCACTATAATGCACTGTGGGGTGAAGGAGGTTCACACCTCTCCTTTAAGTAGCCTGCGAGAATCCTAAGGAAGTTCGCACTTCTCCTTTGAGTAGGGTGTGAGAATTTATGCTCTCATAAATGTGTGAAGTTTTCAGTACTATGTCGTCGCACCCTGTCAGAGACAGGACCTACGAAAATAATATTATTTTCACACCTCACTTCCGTGGCTCTGTGGCTCTGATACCATGTAGAAATTTCAATACAATTAATGTATTTCCTGCGATTCTCCTGATCTAACAATTATATACCATTGTTAAATACATAATCACTTCTACTAATATTCTTGCGGAAATTAAACCACGATCACAAAGTGAAATATCAAGAACACATAACACAAATTTTTTTCCGGGAAAGCGTAAAGCTAAAAACCCCACTATCATATATTATGTATATCATTGATCATGAAACAATCTCATACAAAACTCTAATCCAATATCTCTCAATACAATACAATCATCTCACACTGTCATACAAAAATTGACAAATTCATGTGCCAATATTCTGTCTCCAGATAGCCTGCCTCCTTTGCACAATCCCTGCAATTAGAATTCTCACAATGAATTCGAATTGCCTAGTTTTCACATGCTCATGAGCATATCCACTGCATGTGTGATTGCATGAGTGCACTTCACTCAAATCACAACTGATAGCCAAACTGTCCCTTTCACCT
>JASDQU010353383.1:0-12100 GCA_032191745.1 Picea mariana
CGTGGCAGGCTGACTATACATACCATACAGTCATACAGGTGATGTGGTAGGTGACATGGCACTAGCAAGTACATCAATAGACACGTGGCAGGTGATGGGGCATATGACAGGTACAGTTAGACCAGTCAGAGGGTGACACATGTCACCACTGTAAGAGTGACACGTGGCACAAGCTGACATGGTAGACACAGTGGCATGTCGATGGGGCCGTGACGTGGTAGTATGGAGCTGACAACTCAATAGACAGTTGGTCCAATCCTGTGTTGACAAGTGGCATTGTATTCGGCTAATGGGAAGGTGCCATGTGGCCCAGTCATGGGCTGCCATGTGGCACCCTTTGGTTGGCTCGTTGATTTGTGCAAAATATGGGGTCTCCACCGGAGTCGAACCCTCAACCTCCTCCAGGCTACGAACTGGCAGGACCGGGCTAACCACCCGCTCCACTAGTGTTACTTATTATGTATGTGGTAAAAAAATTATTTGAATTGAATTTAATCGACATTCGGAGGGGGGAAAGGGTTGGGGCTTATCCCCAACCCTCGACACTTAACATCTGACGTGACCGCCATGATAACCTGGAGCCAAAAGAACAGAAGCATGGGAACTAGCCCCATTTCTTTGGGGATTTGGTCCTATCCACCACCCGATAGAACCGGGGGCTATCCCTACCAAAATGGCGCAAGTGGTTAAGTTGTTAGCCCATGGTCCTATCCACATGCCACAAGACCAGGAACCAGTCCAGACAGAGGGCCAGCACGCAGAGGTTAGCCACAGAGCATGTGGAGCGTTCCCATAGGAACAGGGGGCTAGCGCGAAGGGGGCTGCGCCCAAATATTTATGCAAATAGATTTTTTTTATACATTTTTTGATCTTTTATTGATTTTTATGCATGTAATAATGGATTTTATCCATTTTTGGGAGATATTGGGCATTTTTGAAGGCTAGATTTTGGGAGGAAGTTGGGGATTGATAACCAAGTTCAGATCTATAAAAACTAGTCCTGTTTGAGGCCATGAAGGACAGTCAGAGAAGAGTTATGCTGAAGGGAAGCCAAGCCAAATCCATTTTTACGCAGGGAAGTTGTTGAGGAGCAGACGCTTGTAGGCCATTTCTGGGAGCTTCAGTCATCCGTTTTACGTGCCGTTTCTTTTGCTGGGTTTTAAAGATCTAGAAGAACATGACCAGATTAGTCTTATAGCCAATTGGCACTACTGTGATGTATTTTTGAGCTTTGAACAGAAATAAAGAAGCCTCCCCACAGAGACAAAGGCCCAGAGATGTAGGCAACGTTGTGCCAAACTCCGTTATCAATTCTCTTGTTATGGTTTGTTGTTTATTACTTCATTTCAAATCTGCATATATGTATATGGCTGTCTTAATTCCTCTTATTTCCTCATTCTTTCATTAAGCTTCTCAAATGGTTAATTAACACATGCAATTAAAAACTCAACCACGGTCATTAAAAGATCTTTACGGATCAATTATGGATGACCATGATGACTATGGTTGAACATGATTGACTTTGGTTAAGTATGCTTGGCAATGGTTGACTATGGATGATGATAGTTTATTAATGTTAACTATAGTAGAAGATGTAGATATGTTTTGACCATGGTTAACTATGATTGACCAAACGTGACTAAAATTAAGAATATCTCACTATGGTGGACAATAATTAAAGAAATTATCTTTAATATTTAATTCCTTGTATATTAAAAATCCAATATATTTAATTCCTTATAAATTAATAATCCAATATTATTTTAGGAAATATTACTTTTAAAGTATGTATTGAAAAATACAATATTTAGATATTACTTTAAGGATCTATCTAACTATTTTATGTTTTTTTTTTTTTTTTTTATTAGAATTGAAAACATTCATAATTTTTTGTTGTTTAAATTGTATTTCAGAATGCAGAAATAAATTTAAATTACTCTAAAACTAAAAAAATAAAATAACATTGAAAATGAAATTTCACAAAATATTGTATTTAGTTATGATTCTGAAATTAGGTATTATTTGACATGTGGAAAGAAAAAAATATTTTTAAACTAAAATTGTTTTTTTACTTAAAAAGTGATAGACAAGTGAGGAATTATTCAGGGTAACAAGGGTGTATACCAATCTAACCAAGTAATACAACTAATTAATTAATATTAATTAATTGACAAAACAGAAAAACAAATTAAATATCTTTAAAACACAAAATAATATAATATACAAAACAGTAAAACATCTTTAAAACATAAAATAATAATATAATTTACAAAATATAAAACAAATTAAATTATCTTTAAAACATAAAATAATAAATTAATTGATGAGAAAGTTATGAAACATTTGTAATATCTTCTTTACAGAGCTTGAACTGAATAGTAGAAAGAAGTTTCATCAGCAAGATTACATGGTAGTCATTATATCCATCGTGTTGATACAGTGTATTTGTGATGCTAAGTACAAACAGCCAATGGTCCTCATATAGATTCACTAAAACTGGGTTCTCCTCCTCCCTCCTCAACTTCCAGTAGGACCATTTCAGCTACAATAATATACTTGAGAGGATATGTGATTGTTTTCAGTTTTTTGGGAGGATTTTCCTGCAGCAGATGGATGCCTATTCCGCAATTAAACGGCGTGCAACTTCGTATTCCGACAAATCAACCCATTCGCCCACGCTTAGTATTCCACTGTTAACACCATAAATAGCCTGCAGTATCCAAATTCGCCCACGCTTGGTATCCACTGTTAACACCATAAAGAGCCTGCAGTAGCCACAGGGTGTTGCAATATATTTACTCCTATTTTTGGGCTGCTTGATGTCAGCATAAGGAGTTCTGAATGTTGGACTATAAATTTTGAATTGAATATYGTTCCAAGTATAACTACAAASAYAACTGGCAGAAAGAGATACAGAGATGAACATAACTRGAACCTCCAAMAAAAGCCCTCACAGCGGAAGTTTAAAASGTATAGACGAGGGATTGCCAGCGGTGGATCCAGCAGATGCAGACASARAATATCAGGAAATTTATGTTTGTCATAGGCYAAAATTGGGTAYCTTGTCTTTCTTGCATGRAGAAGCCTSACGCTTTTAGGAGACTTAAAACCCATGCACATACAAAAGTTGAAACAATAGCACGAAATGGATCCAGCGGTGGATCCAGCAGATGCAGACAGACAATAGCACGAAATTTATATTTGTCATAGGCCACGGTACTTCGACACGCCTCTAGAGAATGCGGTGTTTGTTCTGTAACAAAGACATGACAGAAACGTAGGAATCTTAAACCATCTGTAGATATAAAACTTTAATTAGACGAGAAGACCTCTCGCCGTGACTTTAACCAGACCACCAGGAGAGAATACTCGCATCAATCAATATTTGTTTGAGACATTGTTCCTCCATAATATCCACTCTGCTGGCTCTTCTCATTTCATCCTCATAGTAATGAATGTGGAACATAAATAATAGCGGCACCATGAATATACTCTGGTGTGAGAGAGAAACGTGTCTACTTCTGAATAATATCCTTCTCTGTACATACGATAAAGTATTCTAAATTTATTATATCTTCTGACTTTCTGTCCAAACGTCAAAATCAGATGGAATGGAGCCAACAATCCTGATTCCAGTTACCAAATGGCTATCAATCGTGCAGATAGAGGACGTTGGCGCTGTGATTCCAGTTACCAAATGGCTATCAATCGTGTAGATAAAGCACGTTGGCTGTCAATCGACAAACTTTAAACAACATTTCCTAAAATGGTTTGTCCTTGTAGCTAAGGCTGATACTAATCTATACGACGAAAGAATCTTTGATTTATTAATAGGGTCACAGCATTTTCCATGAAAATGATGAATATAGCGTTGACATAGCTATAAATTGCATAAAGTACTTCGAACAGCTACCAAAATATATAGCTATAAGTTGCATAAAGTACTTTAGAACAGCTATCAAAATATACAGTTATATGGATGGATTTATTTTACTTGTAGATATTTTTGTAGGAATTAGGCTAAATCACTATTTATGTTGTTTAAAATCCAATTTCAAATGTAAAAATGAATTTTAAATATATTTAATATTTTACTCACCCATATTTTTAGCTTGTTAAGATTTTGTAATAAAGTGCAATATTGTGTGATAATAAGACCAGAGGAGTTTTCTAGCTCAAACAGAAAGTATTTGAGCTTTAGTTTTTGGTGAACTTCCACATTTTAATGATATACATTTGTCTCTTTCAACACTCTTCAAGTGGCATCTCCATTAGTCTCTTTGGAATCATTTATTGTTTTATTTGGTATCTAAAGAGGTTTAGAGTAATATTATTTACCATATATCTTTGTTGTATGCTTAAAAAATGGAATCCATTTGTTGATTTTTGGAATTTTTTCAATATTCAATTACTCTTTTTTCCTTAGTGATGGTTCATCAAATGAATTTCCAATAATACATATTCTCAAGATTTTTATAAGGAGATATATCATTAAGGACTAATAGTTTATGTACAAAATCTATGGTCTTGAGAAGGAAATGTTCCAACTTAAGCCATTTTAGATCCACAAATGGAAAACAAACACTATCCCTTCGAGATTAGGATTCATAATTCAATCACGATGCAAATCGAGTTTATATCTATTGATTCACGGTTATCAGTGATATTTGAGTGCGCACTATTATAATTTCAATCTGTCTCAATGTACAAAGCCCTAGTTCGACTGTAAATCAATGAAATTCACCCAACAACTTAATAAAAGAAACAACTAACTACTTCTATTTTCGAGAACAATAGATCTTGTAATAAAAGCAATCTCAAGCCAATGCGATTTGCAATAAAATAGTCTCAGACTTAGTGAATTTTCACAAACCATTGTTTCTCTTTTTTTTTATTCCAGCTATATCATTTAAACCTCTCTCTTTGTCCTCTACCCTTCCTCTGTCATTCGCCTGCTCCTCAGGAATCACAAACCTAAATACTAACAACCCTCTCCACAACTAGAGGGATTTTCTATTTTTAGAAAAAAAATAATCCCTACTAATTAGCAAAAACTGACCAGAGGGCTTAGTCTCCACGTAGGGAGCTTTAGATTGCCATCTAACCCTACTTTAACTCAGAAATTGACAACAATTATCCACTTAGATTAAGATATTTTGAAAATCAAAACCTTCAAATCCCTAGGATTGCTAGTCCTCTTCCAAAGGTACAAAATGTGACCAATGCATCACATTGCTAGCCCTTCCTTTGATGCTCCTGCATCACTCTGACTATCCAATTTGATCCATAACCAGTCACAACACATCCAAGCTCTCCAACAACTTACTCATGATCCTCAACAATACAATATGAATCCTACTCAATCATGTATAAGCAATCATCATACTATGGCAATCATATCAGCACTCAATCATAAGAGTGTTGTTGACTCTATAAACCAACACAAACCACATCACGACAACCATATCAAGAATTCCTTAAGAATTCACCAAACAACAAGGAAGAGTATCCATTAAGACAACAATGTAACCATACCAGAGTCTCAGTGGTAGATCTAAGCCTATAGAATGCAGTTTTGGAACCTTCTTTAGTCTTCAAGAGCTTGCCATCAACTCAACCACAAGTCTTCATGACTTTATCCACTATACGCGCCATGTCCTCATTCAACCCGTGTGTACGCACCTTGGCTCACTACAACCCGTGTATACCTCAGAAACTAGGGTTTCTGAACTTTCGAGACTTTTTTCGTCATGATCTCTAACTTGCCAAAACTTTGATGCATCCATGAGATCCTCCAGATCATCTCTTTGTGTGAATAGATCTTCAATACATGCTCAAGAGATACACAAAAGAGATACACACATGGCACCCCTTCATAAGAGATCATTGCCTCTTATTTATACTTTCCAAGTAGCTTCCTTAGAAGCATGTTCTAGTTCACTTAACCCATTTCTAGGTCACTTAACCCATTTTACTCATTTTTAGGGTTAACCACTTTCCATAATTAGAAAGTTCTCCATTTCTTTATCATTTGAATATTCCTCCTTGAATTTGTCACTTTTCTTTACCATTTAAATAATAATTCTTATTTGTAATCTTCTTTGACTTCTTTGACCTTTTTGGGCTTCAAGCCTACATTCGAGGGTCCTTCATATTCATAGGGCCATAACTTTGAAACCATGAGGGGTTATGTGACATTCCATATAGCAACGGAAATGACATGACAAGCATTATCAATCGAGGATAGTTTCACCAACAACTCACTGATATTCATCTCATTATTCCACATTTAAGCATGGGTTCACCAACCATGCATCTAGGATAACTCAACCATAAAGCGTCTTCCCATGAGGCCTTTCACCATAATGGGGCCATTTTAGAGTTCATCCATTTGTACACCTTATCAACCATGATAAGACAATAATGATTCGTCCTTACATCAAAGAACATATTTGACATCAATCAACATCAATCATTTTACATCAAACCTTTGACCTTTGACATCATTCAATCATCCTTTGGCATCAATCAAAGAATTAATTCATTGACATCAATCAATAACTTTGACATCAATTAATTAAACCTTTTGGCATCAATGACAACATGATCCAACAATATTTTCATGTAAGAATATTCTATACTAATAGTACATGTCATTCCATTTCTAGTGCTATGTGGAACGTCACATAACTCCTTATGGTTAGAGAGTTATGGCCATGTGAAGTTGGAGAACCCTCACGAGTCATCTAGAAGCCCAAAAAGGTCAAAGTAGTCAAAGTGGTTTAATAAATTTTAGAAGGTAAATAATAAAGTGAAGTGATGAGTGTACTATAAGTCAAAGTGAATACAAAAGAAATTATTTAAATAATAAAGTTAATGGAGAAATTACTAAGTCGACAAGTGGTTAGAAGTGGGTTAGCCTTAAAATAAGGAAAGTGGTTTAAGATGATTAGAAGGTAACCCCTTGAGGTAAAGTGAAGTGATGAGTGTACTATAAGTCAAATTTGATACAAAATAAATTATTTAAATAATAAAGTTAATCCACAAATTACTAAGTAGACAAGTGGTTAGAAGTGTGATAACCCTAAAATAAAGAAAGTGGGTTAAGATGGTTAAAAGGTATCCCCTTGAGGAAGCTACATGAAAGTATAAATAAGAGGCAAGGTGCTCTCATTTTAATCACACTTGAGAATATTGAATATCTATAGGTGACTGAGGTAACCAAAGGATATCTAAGCCAAATTTCAGAGGGAAGGTGGAGTAAAGAAGGTTGAAATTCAAGGGAAGATAAATTCTTTTGATGCTTCTTTCTAAGTTATGTTATTTACAGGTCATCTCACCATTTTCATGATAACTTGTTTTCTACAATGAGTCACACCGTGAAACTGGGAGGCCATTGAGGAAACATATCCAAGTAGTTGTGACAAAAATTTAATCTTGTGGTTCATTGTAGTTTTGGATTTACACGCCGTGGAAAATAGGGTTTGTGGCGAGTCATGAAACTAGTCTAAAACAAGTGTTTAAGGTAAAATCGTCATAACTTCTTCATAATAGATCCAAATTTAGTAAGACCAAATGTATTGGTTAGAGTATAGTCTATAGTACTTTTTGTACAATGTTCATATCCATACAACAAACATTATGCGTGGGGCATGCTCTACAAGTTTTCTTTCTAGAATAAGCCAGAATTCAACAAGGTATGCCATTTTTTCTATAACTCCTTTTCTGAGAGGTTCCATGTAGTGAAATCTAGAAAAATTGCATAAAAGACATTGAAGAACATTGTGTACCATTTTCAGATCTTTATTCATTACAAGTACATCGTTATGATTATTGCAAGTTAGGGTTTTTGACTAATCCAAAATTAGTCATGTGAGACTAAAGTAAAGTTTGATGAAAATGCTAGTCTCTTGTTGTTAACATTAAGGAAGTTTTGAAGGTATGTGATCATATACACCAGGTCTATTATAGAGTTACAAATCAGATTTGGATGATGAAATTGATGAAGGATTTTGGTTGAGGTACATGTTGGGTACATGGTTGAGACAAGTAGTTGATGAGTTGGCACATACATGGGGTGTATAGTTGATGATGTTGGTACATCTTGATGAGTCATATTTTATGTGTATTTGATGCATGATTGGTACATATTTGGTGCATGGTTGATGCACTCGTTCATGGTATAGGTTGAGATACATGTTGGTGCAAGGTTGATGCACTTGTTTAGACATGTTGTTTAGACATGTTATTTAGACATGTTAGACATGCTGTTTAGACATGTTGTTTAGACATGTTGTTTAGACATGTTAGACATGTTATTTAGACTTGTTTAGACATGTTGTTTAGACATGTTATTGTGACATGTTATTTAGACATGTTAGACATGTTGTTTAGACATGTTAGACATGCTATTTAGACTTGTTTATACATGTTGTTTAGACATGTTATTGTGACATGCTATTTGTACAAGTTTGATGCATGATTGATGCACTTGTTTATGATACAGGTTGATTTCAGGGTGATTGGTACAGGTTGTTACAATGATATATCTCATAGTGATAGTGTGGCAGAGGTTCCATCATTCTACTTCTACTTCAGGGCGGTTGGAGGGGGCAAGGGCAGGTGATTGTAGCCACCTTCCAGTTGTAGCCAAAGGACATAGGGGGTTGTAGCCTCCTTCTGGTTGTAGCCAGAGAATTGGGGAGTTGGAGCTTCCCTCAGGTTGTAGCCTCAGAAACTAGGGGATTGTAGCCTCCTTCTACTTGTAGCTAGATAATTGGGGAGTTGGAGATTCCCTCAGGTTGAAGCCTGAGAAACTAGGGGGTTGGAGCCTCCTTCCAGTTGCAGTTGGAAAACAAAGGAAGATGGTGCTTCCAATGAATGTAATTCTTAAAGACATATAAGAAAAAACATTTCATGGTTTTCTCCCGCTTTGGGTTTCCACGTAAAAACACTGGTGTACTGTGCATGTGTATGATTGTTCAATTTTTCATTCTTTATTTACTCTACAACTATTGGACGATAATCTTACATTGATACCAAACTTTCATTTGTGGTTAAAAAGGATTGAATTACTCTATTATTGATTCAAACCCCCTCTCAGTAATCCAACAAGACTTACAAGAAAAAATAAAGTTAAGGTATTATCAGGATTTAATTAACTCTAATCTAGAAGATCAAAATTATTTATCATTTTTGCGAGTGTAAAGAAAAAAATGATCATTTCTAAGATAAGAACAAATTCTCACGAGCTCCATAGTGAAATTGGGAGTTGGTTAATTCCTAAAACTCCATGGGATGAAAGAGTGTGTCACATTTGTGACACTAAGACGGTTGAAGATGAAAAACATTTTCTCTTAGATTGTCGAGCCTATACCTATATTAGATCTCTTTTTCAAAATATTTGTCACACTACCAACCTTGCTAACCTCTTAACTCAACAAAAATATGGTGATCTTGGAAAGATTCTCTTAATGCTTTAGTGGAGGTTAATCATCATCATCATAATCATCATCATCATCATTTTAAAGAAATATTACATAAAAACACATTAAAATAAATGCATTTTAATTTTAAATATAATAAATTATTTTTTTAAATTTAATATATATGTGAAATTGATAAATATTTAAAATTTTAAAATTGTTGTTCGACAGTAATTTATGCACTATTCATCTCAAAAAACGTTGGAGTTCTCTGGAAAATAAGCAATTCTTCAACAGAACCAATGCCTTATTATATCTATTAGTCTCTCGCAACAGTAGGGAATATTGTAAAAGGATGGGCATTTTTCTTAGTTTTAGCATGTGAATAAAAAAAATTATTTCAAAGTATTAGCTTCTTTTTCCATTGAACACTTTTTCTCCACTTCTCAAATAGAGACAACATATTTTTTAACCAATGGAAAAATTTGAGGCCTTATTTGGCCTTATATCTAGGCCATTTGGTTTTAAACTTAGGAAATTTTATGTATGTACATCCCAATATGAAGCAATATGGATTGATGAATAACGAATCAACAAACATTAAATGTTTGAGATAGCCCCATAGTCCATAAATCTTAATCGTATTTCTTTTGTGGTGTTGAAGATTGCATGCAAGATTGCGGTGTCCAACCTGTGTTGGGGAATGTCTAATTATAACACCTAATTTGAGCACCTGTACAACAAGATAACACATGTACAATAAGATAACACATGTACAACAGGATAACACATATATAATAATATGTTCATCTTGGAACCTAATATAATAACCATACACCGATTTCTCTTCTTCATATGGCCTCCTTGTTTATCTTCTTCATGTGGCATGTGTTGTGGCCTCCCTATTTATCTTCTTCCTCTCGGGTGTACTTTGTGGCATGTTCTTTGTCATGATAGAATTCCATCTCGTTCAAAGGTGCTTCTTATTGTGGCGCCTAAACATTAACCAATTAGTTTTGCTTCTTCTCGTGGTGCCTATACATTAACCAATTTCACTTCCTCCTATAACCTCCTTGTTTCTCATCTCTGTGTGCTATGTGCTCTTTGATGATATAAGTTGATCTTGTTAGGAAGTGCCCCGATCAGTTTCATTGTCACAAGTTTCCTCTATCAGTTGCATTATCAACAAGAGTTGGTTTCCCTAATAATTTGACCTTTCACCTGCACTATCACCAAGATGACACCATTGGATTGTGTGTTTAAATTCTCCAAAATAGGTGGTGAGTTTCCTTCAATTTTACAGTAATTTCTCTCCCTGACAAAAAAAAACAACTTTCTTACTTTGACTTGAGTTTACATTTCTTTACCTTCCCTCTTGTAGGCATGTACACTAAAAGATTCTCACAAAATTCTTCCTGAATAGTGGTGGCCTATAATTCTATTTATTTTGATTATGAATTGTGGTAGTACTTCATGTAATAATTTTCACTTCATGTAATAATTTTGAGTACTAATTAAAAATAACTTCATGTAATAATTTTTAGTATTGATTAGAAATATATAAATTCAACAATCATAAAAATGAAATTCTTATGATACTCGAGGAGACTACATACAAACCTCGTTTCAATTCATAACACTTCATTTCAATTCGCAAGCGCATTCCCAATCTCTAGAAAACATCTTGGATCTTACTTCTTGTTTCTTATTATGTATCCAATGGCACATATTAACTTCACCACAGATCGTGACACTCTATTCTTTGCATCCCCCTCATAGGGCAATAAAAACATCTATGTTTATGAAGTCTTCAAAAATCATCATGGTACTAATGTAAAGAAAACACTTGCCAACCATATCTCCTATGTATGTACCCTTTTTAACCCTTCCTTAAAACCGTACAATTTTTCAGCCTTGCTTTGCCTGGTGCACCTAAATATCTTTGTATGTGCACACCTCAACCATTTATATTTGCAACTGTTGGTTGGCCAACTAAAGGTCATTGTAACCTTGTTGTTGGCATTTAAGGCTCAGACACTATTACGAACCCATAGACCAATCTGAGTCCCCTTTCCTGATGCCTCTTGATGGTTGGTTGATGGTTGGCTACTAGAAGTACCTGTACTCGAGGATGATGGACTCAAGGGGGTGAGATAATAGCCTATGAACATGAGCTAGATGGATGGGAACTAAAAAAATATAACGAGCCGACCTAGTCTACGGGCTCAAAGAAAAAACTCACCCCTCTGGCCACACTCATCTTTAACTTGCTCAATGGTAAACCTTGATTATATGGTAGTAGTTCAAAAATTTATGAAGTGTGTCGTGGCTAAAACTGAGCCAACATGACCAGTGCTCTTGATGAACAATTTTGTAGCTCTTGTAACTCCCAAACATGCTTCCCAGTGGGCACCAAGTAAAGAGTAACCTTCCACGTTTTCTTATCATACTACACACATCCAAACAAAGCTTACACGTTATATGTTACCACGTTATTGTTATTCCTTTAATACCAATTGATACTAGAAAAAAAGAAGTATAATTATATTTATTATTTGAAAGTGTAGTTATTATTGTCCTAACTCATCAATCATATAAAGAAGAAATAATTCATAATATAAAGAAGAAGTTGATGTAAAAGCTACTTCTAAAAATAATGTATTTAATATATAAAT
>JASDQU010353384.1:0-12091 GCA_032191745.1 Picea mariana
ACAATTCATTGATCCATCTTCATCATATAAATGACAACTCATTGATCCATCTTCATCTATGCATTCTCATCAAGGAAAATACATATTATACTACATCAATGATCAATCAATCAATACTTTGACATCAATCAATCACTTGACATAAATCAATGACATCAATCAATCAAATCATTGGCATCAATGACAACATCATCCAACAAAACTAATTTTGTGAAAGGTTATTTGGGTAGGTATTATTGATAGAGAAAAGTGTGGAAGAAAAGTGTTGCAGGAAAAGTATGGTCGGAAAAGTGCAGCAGAAAAAGTGCGCCGGGAAAACTGTGACAAAAAAAGTGTGGCAGGAAAATTGCGGTAGAAAAAGTGCAGCAGGAAAACTGCAACATAAAAACTGCGATAGAAAAAGTGTGTTAGAAAAATCACGACAGTGGATTCGCGGCAACAAAATGCTACAAGAAGAAAAAAGGTATGGTTCTCATATGCATAGTGTTGAATTTATGAATCAAGATGATGGTTTTCCTTATAAATATGTTGGATACCCTCTTGGGAGTTTATGGCTTATTGTAGAGTTGATCTGAGGAAGATCTACTGAAGTCTAATTTTGGTTCATGTTTGAGGGATTTTGGTTGAGGTATGTTGCTGAAGTTATTGATACAGATAAAGGTTGTATAACAGTGAGGTTATAGCACATGGTTTGAGGTACATACTTGTGGTATAGTGTTTGAGGTATATGTTATCAGATCAGATTTGGATGATAAAATTGATGAGGGATTTTTCTTGAGGTACATGTTGGGTACATGGTTGAGACAAGTAGTTGATGAGTTGGCACATACATGAGGTGTATATTTGATGATGTTGGTACATCTTGATGAGTCATAGTTTATGTGTATTTGATGCATGATTGGTACATATTTGGTGCATGGTTGATGCAATCGTTGATGGTACAGGTTGAGGTATAGTTTGGTGCATGGTTGATGCACTTTTTATGGTATAGGTGGATTACAGGTTGATTGGTACATGTTTACAACAATATATCTCACAGTGGTAGTGTGACAATGGTTCCATCATTCTATTTCTACGTGAGGACGGTTGGACGGGGCAAGGATGTGTGGTTGTAGCCACCTTCTGGTTTTAACCAAAGAACATAGGGGGTTGTAGTCAGAGAATTGGGGAGTTGGAGCTTCCCTTAGGTTGTAGCCTGAGAAACTAGGGGGTTGGATCCTCCTTCTAGTTGCAGCTGGAAAACAAAGGAAGTTGGTCCTTCCAATGAATGTAATTCTTAAATACATATAAGAAAAAACATTCTGTGGTTTTCTCCTACTTTGGGTTTCCACGTAAAAAATTGGTGTACTATGTATGTGTGCGATTGCTCATTTGTTCATTTTTTATTTACCCTGCAACTATTGTATGATAATTCTACATTTATATAACACTTTCATTTTATGGTGAAAAATGATTAAATTGCTATATTATTGATTCACCCCCCTCTCAATAATCCAACAATTGGTATCAGAGTCGGTTTCTTCAGGAAATAGTTTAACTACTGGAAGGATATCATGGATTATTTTGAGGATGGAGTACTAATGTTTAATGGTCATAATGGTTTAAAGTATGAGATGTGGAGCACAAGGACGAAATGATTTTTATAGGCATAGACACATTACATTTGGCTATTCGTTTTTATAGGATATGATAGTTCAAAAAGGGCAAAGACTGCGGCCAAGAATGAATTGAATAAGAATAACAAAATAGAAATGGATTTCATCTGGGAAGGATTACCTAATTCAGTAAGAGAAAAGGTTGGAAAATGTTCATCAGCCAAAGAACTTTGGGATAATTTACATGACATATATTCTTCACCCAATGCAGATTCATAAAATCCCAAAGAAGATGCAAATACGGATGAAGAAGAATTATGTTCACCATGTCAAACAGATTCAAAATATGAAGAGTACATAATCACCACATATATGTTTTTTTTTCTTTAATTATGAAAAACAAAGACATATTGAAATAGAATTCCATGAAGGAAATGAGACAGAAAAACTAATTGAAAAGGAAGACAATTGTGAAGTATAATTGATTAGTGCTTTAAATGAACTAAGAGAAAAAAACAAGTCACTCACAAAAGAAATGATGAAAAAAAAGGAAAGTGTTCACACTTTTGAAGAATCCCAACAAGTCATTGAGAAATTAAGAACTCATCTAGAAGAAGCCAAAAAGATCGAAGAAAATATTGAATATCAAAAGAAGTATTTGGAAGCCAACATAGAAGCAAAGAAGGAAGAAGCAGAAATGAGAGAGAAGATATTGACAAATTATCTTAAGAAAAGAACTAACGATCTAAACCAGCTTGAGGCAGAGTTTGGTCAAGAAGAGAAAGGACTTGAAGAAATAATCACATTAAAAATTCACCTTAGAGAAGAGAAAAGAACAAAAGAAGTCATGAAGTCTCAGATAATGAAGAAATAAGAAGAGATTGAGAATCTTGAAGAAGAAGTTGTCACATTGAGAAGTAAAATCATCAATCTCAACTAGAATATTCAAGAGACAGAAACATCCACATCAGTTATAGAGAATGAAGAGAAGCACTCTGGGTTTCTAGAAAAGAAGAATGAAGAAAAAAGAAAGAGTTATGAAAAAGTGCACAAAGGAAGGAATCATGGTCAACCAGAATCTAAGAAAGCTATTAACGATACATCTTTAAGAAGACCATCCATTTTCAAGCCACACAGAAGCTTCAATCATTATCATGATCAGTAAAGGAAAAAAATCAGAAGGAAAATGCCACAAAGAAGATCATTCACTCCCAGTTATGCAAATTTATTTTATGGTCATTTTTTTTATTGTACTAACTTTGGACATAAGGTTGCATATTGTAGGGATTATAAAAGAAATGTTCAAGCAAGAAATTCCTATGTGGCCCCGTGTAACATTGAATGTTACAAATTTCATAACTATGGACACATAGCTAGTGGGTGTAGAAGCATGCTTGATACTTCCATGAAAGAGAAAACTCATATCATATGTAAGAAAGTATGCATAAGAGAGAATGAAGAACAGGTTAACAAAGACCAGGTCCCAGAGATCGTAAGATTGGCAATAAAATGATATGAAGAAAATTCTACAGAGAAAAATAAAGATGTCAGATACACAAAGGTTTGGAAAAAAACTGAAAGAAAAGAAGGACAGGTAAATAAGAAACAAGTTCAAGAGATTGTACTTTCAGTAATTGCAGTGAAAGACGAATCCATCGATAGAAAGAAAGAAGTTAGATCTCAGAGAGATGATGAAACTGCCAATGAAGATGATGATGAATACACATCAAAGTATGAATTATTCTGAGCCATCTGACTTAGAGACTCCAAAGTAACATGATATTAGACAGGGGAATCTATGAGATAGCTATGATAGACCAAAGAACCATCCTTCAAGCAACTTGCAGAGTTTGAATAGACATATTGAGAGCAGTATGTTAGCATAAGTACAATCAGTTGTAGTAGTTAATACTTCATGATAGTACAATGATAAATTTGTCAACATTATGGATAGTGTGCAGTAGAGTCTTGGACAATATGGATAGAGATGGATTCATAAGAACACTTAGCAGTTTTGGATAGATATATGATAGTGGAAAAGAGGATGGATTCATAGACTGGTTCATAGAGTGGTTCATAGACAAAGGAAAATTATCATAATAGATTATAATTACACAAGAAATGGCTCGAACAATGCTAATGGATTCAAAACTGACATATATTTTTTTGGACACATGCAGTGCATACAATAGTTCACATTCAAAATAGAGTAATCCTTAGAAACAACAATGACAAAATTTCCAACAACTGTGAAGAAATTCAGAGTATTTGGAAGAAAATACTACATCAAAAGAGAAGATGGAAGAATGGGAAAGTTTGACTCTTGTGTGCACAAAGGAGTACTTGTTGGTTACTCAAGTACAATGAAATCATACAAGTGTTACAATCTGAGGTTGAACAAAGTTGTGGAAAGCATCAATGTAACAATTGATGAAACATGTGGAAAAGAATTAAAGGAAGAAGAAAACGAATCAATGAAACAACTTTACGAAGATGAAGCATAATATGAAGAAGAAGTCTACATAGAACAACCAGAAGGATTTCACTTGTCAGAGAATGCATATTACGTGTGAAGATTGAAGAAGGACATGTATGGTCTAAAACAGGCTCCTAGAGCATGGTACTTTAGACTAGATAAATACTTACAGCAGGTAGGGTTCAGAAAAGAAAGTGTAGACAACAACCTCTACATCAAGGTAACTCAAGATAGTATTTTATTAATTGAATTTTATGTTGTTGATATTATTTTTGGAAGAATGATAATAGGTTAAGACATAAAGTTTCAAAGGATATTGATGCAGGAGCATCACCAACTCATCAAGGAGCATTTCCACGACAAGCGAGCCAACACGAAAAGAAATGAACAGCTGGACAAGCTAGCAGAAAGTTTTTGAATTTTCACCCAAGAGGATGCGCCAATGTATAAATGCACCATTTATGGAAGCACCTTTTGTGTGTTGTATCAGACCTCGATCCATACGCTCATGTCTGAAATATATAGGAGGCATTTATTATATTTGATGCAGGTAGATAGATGTTTAAGACTAGATTAGACAGTTTTAGAGTCCGAGAGGGAAAACGGATATAGACACCCTCCTTTGTACCATTGTAACATTATTCATATTATTATCAAGCATTCAGAATAGAATAGAAGAGAAGCAGAGAAATTGTGAAGAACACCCATGTACAGATTTGAGTTAATAGAAGAGAGTCTTTGATTCAAATTCATGTCTGGTGTTGTTTCTCTATGTGTATTGATTGTGTGCTCATGGATGTTTGTTTTTCTGGTTATGCATTTGCTTTGGATATGCTATGCATGTGATTTTAGGGTTTGAAACTGATGTTTGAGAAGGAAGAGAATGAGTTTCAATTGTTTCTCTATCTGAGTCAGGAGATTCCTGCATAGAGTGCAGTCGAATTCATCTGCAAGGAGTGTGTTGATGAAGGCTAGATAGTTTAACCATTTGTGCTCATTCGCCCAGAAGTTGCTTTGGGTTGTTGCAACCGTGCAAGGAGTGAGAAGGTTGAAGGAAAGAGAAGTCTCAGTTGTTAGTCTGAGAAAAGGAGTTAAGGACTGCTGCTGCAGGAAGTGCGTAGAGTCTGAAGGGTTCAACCCTTGAGAAGTCGTCAAATGTTGAGCGCAAGGAGGGCGCAGACATTCCTCTGAAGGAGTCAGAGTGAATAAGTTCAAGAGGGATAGTTCCTTCGGGATATCCTTGGAAGGGAGCATAGAAGGTTCATGTCGAGGATGGTTTCGAACAGGGGCTGTGAGCACAGGTCTGGAGAAAAAAAAATTCTCAGAGGAAGCACTTAGTCATTGTAAGAAACCATCAAGGAAGAAGGAGTCGATGGTCAGCATTCGCAGGGTAGACTTGTGAAATCCTGCCGACCATTAGATCTCGAGGAGATGCACACGGGTTAACCCTAAGCGTGACGAGGAGGAGCCCAAGAGTCATCGGGATTTGGCTCTTCGGGGAATCAGGGTTTGCGGAGACAGAGGTTTTGTGCCTGTTGAAATCGCGATTAGTGATTTCCCGACGCAGCTGGAATCGTTGATCGTTACTGGGACACATGGTGCGAGATCCCTAGGAGTCGGGGTTCGACACTTCAGGGATCTTGGTGTCAAGAGAATCATGGAGGATTCACGAAACTCTGAATTGCGACGGGTCCCACAGTGATAGCATTTAGTATTGACAGGTGTCGCCCATATCAGGGATCAAGACTTGGAAGGACCAGTGACATCGTGCATCAGGAATCGCAAAATTTTGAAATGCGAAATTATGAGATCCATTGGAGCGAGGACCACAGGCGTCAGAATAAGGGACAGGTGGCATCGAAATTCACGAATCGAGGATTCACGGGAGCAGCGACTCACGACCGCATGAATGTCGATTTTCCAATAGAGTAATTCCCGATAGGGAACGAGAAAAGTGAGAAGTAAATACTCGTCAGGTTTCGGGGATTTGTGAGACCCGAATCCGTAAATGTCGAACTCACGATCCAGTGAGTTCTGATTTTCCTGGCAGGCTGAAGGGAGGTCGTAATAATAGTTATGTGGGTATTTAGAACTTCCAATAGGAAGTTGAAGAGTAGTTTAACTCTTCGGGCCTAGGGGAGAGAAGGTCCTGGTGAGAGCGGGGCGCGCGGGTGGCACGTGCCGCGTCAGACTGGTATCAGAGTGAGTCTCTATTTGTATATTTCGGACAGAGGAGAAAAAGAGAAGAATTCACCATGCCACCCAGAAGGGAAAGACAATCCCCTGACCCAGAGGATAGGGAGGTGAGAAGAAGAGGCAGGCCAGCAGGAAATCCGGAACTGGAAAGGCAAATGAGAGATCTTCGAGCAAGGCTGGAAGAGATGGAAACAACTCAAAGATGTGGAGTTGGTGCAAGGGATATTAGTGATTCTGAAATGGAAGAGGAAGCTGGACATGAAGAAGAGGTCGCAGCAGAAGACGCATCAACCGAATGGTTGATAAAATCTATTCCCAGGATGAGTTCAAAGACCAAAATGGACATTCTGACTTATGAAGGAAGTCTGGATGCAGAAGAGTTGTTATATTGGATTCGAGCTCTTGATACCTACTTAGATTATGAAGATATCGAAGAGGATAAAAAGGTAAGGCATGCTGTCACAAAATTGAAGGGACACACAACATTATGGTGGGACGAGCTTCAAGCAGGTAGACGTTCCAAAGGCAAGCAAAAGATCAAAAGCTGGGATTGAATGATTGCTAAGATGAAGGCAAAATTCATCCCAAGGGATTATCAGATCACACTGTTCAAGCGAATGCAGAACTTGAGACAGAAGTTGATGACGGTGAAGGAATATACTGAAGAATTCTACAAGCTCAATATCAGAGCCGGTCATCGGGAGAGCGATGATGAAAAAGTTGCCAGGTATATGAATGGCCTGAGGTATGAAATTCAAGATGAATTAAGTATGGAAACCATTCGAATAGTATAGGATGCTTACCAGATGGCTCTGAAAGCCGAAGAGAAGCTGAGTCGTAAGTAAGGTCAGCGAGGGTAAGGCAGGAGTCAGCCTAGAGGCAAGACAGTTGCCCAGGAGAAATATTAGAAGCCCAAGGAGGAATGGAAGAGACCTCAGGGTAAAGTTGAAAGAGGTGGAACCTCACAGCGAGGACCACATGCTGAACAGAGGGCACAACATACAGAGCAGAGTGGCGGTTATGCTGACGCAAACACTTTTCCTCGTACTCGAGGTAGAGGAAGAGGCCGAGGTGGAGTAATCACATGTTTCACATGTGGGAAAAATGGGCACAAATCATTCAAGTGTCCAGAGAAAAAGAAGGACAGCGGAGAAGCTCACATCACTGAAGCTCAGAAGCGTGATGCCGAGAATGAGGATGCAGAAGGCGGAATATCACTTGGAATGCATAAAGTCCTTTTGACACCCGAGAAGGAGGTAGAAAATCCAGTGTAAAGGACCAGACTGTTCAGGACGGCTTGCAAAACCAAAGACTGGAAATGCAAGGTCATAGTTGACAGTGCCAGCACTCATAATCTCGTTTTGACCGAGATGGTGGAGAAACTAGCGCTGGAGACAACTGATCACCCGAGTCCATATAAGGTTTCATGGCTACAGAAGGGGCATCAGGTGAGTCTCACTAAACAATGTTTAGTTGAATTCAAGATAGGGGGTTATAATGATAAAATTCTTTGTGATGTTATCCCCATGGATGTATGTCATTTATTGTTGGGTAGACCATGGCAATATGACCGAAATGTGGTTCATGATGGGAGAATGAACACATATACCCTGGAAAAAAATGGGAGAACCCATAGGTTACTTCCGATAAAGGATACAGAAGTGAAACCGGAAGTAAACAGCACAATACTTCTCATGAGTGGGAAGGAGATTCTTACAGAGATGGAGAAGAAGGAAGATCCACAATTCTTTGTTGTTAGAAAGCCGAGGATTGTTCTGACTAGTACAAGAGTGGACGACTTACCAGATGAGATTCAGGAACTGCTGGAAGAGTTTGCTGACATCATCATGGACGAATTACCTCATTCGCTGCCACCGATGAGGAGTGTGAGTCATCATATTGATCTCATACCAGGAGCCAGTTTACCGAACAAGGCTGCGTACAGGTTGACACCACAAGAAAATGAGGAGGTCAAGAAGCAGGTCCAGGAGTTGTTGGACAAGGGACTGGTTAGAGAAAGTCTGAGTCTGTGCGCTATTCCAACCGTGCTTAGTCTGAAGAAAGATGGAGGCTAGATAATGTGTACCGACTCAAGAGCGATCAACAAAATTACCATCAGGTACAAATTTCCACTGCCGAGAATGGATGATCTGATGGATTGCCTGAGTGGGGCAAATTATTTTTCAAAGATTGATTTGAAAAGTGGATACCATCAAATTCACATGAGAGAAGGTGATGAATGGAAGACAACATTCAAGACAAATGAAGGTTTGTACAAATGGTTGGTCATGCCGTTTGGCTTGACAAACGCACCGAGTACATTCATGAGACTGATGAATGAAGTCCTGAGGGAATTCATCAGGAAATTTGTAGTCGTATATCTGGATGATATATTGATCTAGAGTAAGACCAAGGATGAAAATTTGAAACATTTGGCCATTGTGATGAGAAAACTACAGCAGGAGAAGTTGTTGATTAACATGAAGAAATCCTCATTTATGAAGACAGAGCTCATTTATTTGGGTTTTGTTATTTCGGCAAATGAGTTGAAGATGGATCCGAAAAAGGTGGAAGTGATTAAAAATTGGCCATCACCCAGAAATGTGTTTGAGGTGAGGAGTTTCCATGGTTTGGCTAGTTTCTACCAAAAGTTCATTAGGAATTTCAATGGAATTAGCACCGTAATGATGGACACAGTGAAGAAGCGGCATGAGAATTTTCACTGGACTGAAGAGGTAGAGAAGAGCTTCAATCTGTTGAAGTGAAAGATCATAGAGAAACCAGTGTTGGTGTTGCCATATTTTCAGAAGACATTTCAGGTGAAATGTGATGCAAGTGGCTTTGCCATAGGAGCGGTCTTGAGCCAAGAGGACAGACCAATTGCATATTACAGCAAGAAGTTGGATGACGCAAAGCTGAAATACTCCACGTATGATAAGGAGTTTTATGCTATTATACAAGCATTGAAGAAATGGAGGCATTACTTGATTCCAAAGGAATTTGTATTGTATATTGATAACCATGCCTTACAGTTTGTGAGTCTACAGGATAAGTTGAACCAAAAACATGCAAAATGGGTAGAGTATATGTAGAATTTTACATTTTTAATTAAACACATTTCAGGGACTGCTAACAAAGTGGCTGATGCTTTGAGCAGGAAATGTTTGCTATTGTAGGAATTCCAGGGCAAAACCTTGGGTTTTGAAAACCTCAAAGACATGTATGCAGGTGATGCAGATTTTGCTGAAGCATATGAGGCAGCTGAGAATCTAGTTCTCAGAGACAGAAGCGCGTGGATGGATTACATGATCCAAAATGGATTGTTGTTCAGAGGTAATCAGCTGTGCATTCTGAATTGTTCCATGAGGGAGAACCTACTAAAGGAGAAGCACAGTGGTGGATTAGCAGGGCATTTTGGCCACGACAAGACATTTGCAAAGCTGAGCGAATCGTATTTTTGGCCAAGCATGCGAGCAGATGTCAAAAGGTTTGTTGACAGGTGTCGAATTTGTCAACATTCGAAGGGCCAAAAACAAAATGCAGGTCTTTACTAGCCATTGCCCATACCAGAGAGGCCGTGGGAGGTGATCAGCATGGATTTCGTACTGGGATTACCGAGGACACAAAGAGGGTTTGATTCCATCTTTGTAGTTGTGGACAGGTTTTCGAGGATGGCACATTTTATCCCATGCTAGAAGACTAGCGATGCAACTCACATCGCGAACTTGTTTTTCAAGGAAGTCATTCGACTCCATGGATTGCCGAAAAGTATTGTTTTAGACAGGGATACCTAATTCATTGGACATTTCTGGAGGACGCTCTGGAAGAAGCTAGGAACTAATCTGGCGTTTAGTTCTGCTTATCATCCACAGATGGATGGGCAAATAGAGTTCGTAAACAGGAGTCTAGGAGATTTGTTAAGAAACCTGGTGACAGAGCACCAAAACAGCTGGGACAACATGTTTCCGTAGGCAGAGTTCGCCTATAATGATTCAGTGAACAGGAGCACAGGTAAAAGTCCGTTTGAGATTGTATACGGCAGGCAGCTGAGAGGAGTATCTGAACTCAGGGAGTCAGAGTAGACTACGACTAGCAGCGCAAGTGCAGAGGAGTTCGCTGAGGCAATGAAGGAACTTCACGGTAAGGTGAAGCAGCGACTGATTGATTCAAATCAGGAGTATAAGCACAGAGTGGATCAACATCGAAGACAACTTCAATTTGAAGTTGGTGATCTAGTTTTGGCACATCTGAGGAAGGAAAGGTTCCCAAGGGGGACATACAACAAGTTAAAAATGAAGAAAATTGGGCCATGCAGGGTCCTGAAGAAATTTGGAGAGAATGCTTATGAGATTGAGTTGTCGGATGGCATCGGGATATCTCCAATATTTAATGTTTCGGATTTATACCCCTACAGGGCTGGAGAAGCAAAAAATGGAATTGAGAAACCAATGGTTGAGTGGACAAAGCAATTACCAGTTGCAGAAAGGCCACAGATGGAGCAAATACTTGACAGAAGAGTCAGCAAAAAGACCAGACGGAAACAGTATTTTGAATATCTGGTGAAATGGAAGAATCACCCAGTGGAGGATGCCAGCTGGGAGACAGAAGCAGTTATCCAAAAGCATGGACAGACCGTGCAGGAGCTCATGGATAGGAGCCCATGAAAATTTTAAAGCTGAGGAGTATGATGCAGGAGCATCACCAACTCATCAAGTAGCATTGCCATGACAAGCGAACCAACACAAAAAGAAATGAACAGCTGGACAAGCCAGCGGAAAGTTTTTGAATTTTCACCAAAGAGGATGCGCCAATGTATAAATGCACCATTTATGGAAGCACCTTTTGTGTGTTGTCTCAGACCTCGAGCCATACACTCATGTCTGAAATAGATAGGAGGCATTTATTAGATTTGAAGTAGGTAGATAGATGTTTAAGACTAGATTAGACAGTTTTAGAGTCCGAGAGGGAAAACGGATATAGACACCCTCCTTTCTACCATTGTAACATTATTCAGATTATTATCAAGCATTCAAAATAGAATAGAAGAGAAGCAGAGAAATTGTGAAGAACACCCATGTACATATTTGAGTTAATAGAAGAGAGTCTTTGATTCAAATTCATGTCTGGTGTTGTTTCTCTGTGTGTATTGATTGTGTTCTCATGGATGTTTGTTTTTCTGGTTATGCATTTGCTTTGGATATGCTATGCATGTGATTTCAGGGTTTGAAACTGAAGTCTGAGAAGGAAGAGAATGATTTTCAATTGTTTCTCTATTTGAGTCAGGATATTCCTGCATAGAGTGCAGTCGAATTCATCCACAAGGAGTGCGTTGATGAAGGCTAGATAGTTTAACCATTTGTGCTCATTCGCCCAGAAGTTGCTTTGGGTTGTTGCAGCCGTGCAAGGAGTGAGCAGGTTGAAGGAAAGAGAAGTCTTAGTTGTTAGTCTGAGCAAAGGAGTTAAGGACTACTGCTGCAGAAAGTGCATAAAGTATGAAGGGTTCAACCCTTGAGAAGTCATCGAACGCTGAGCGCAAGGAGGGCGCAGACATTCCTCTGAAGGAGTCAGAGTGAATAAGTTCAAGAGGGATAGTTCCTTTGGGGATATCCTTGGAAGTGAGCATAGAAGGTTACTGTCGAGGACGGTTTCGAGCAGGGGCTGCAAGCACAGGTCTGGAGAAAAAAAAATTCTCAGAGGAAGCACTTAGTCATTGTAAGAAACCATCAAGGAAGAAGGAGTCGACAGTCAGGATTCGCAGGGTAGAATTTTGAAATCCCGCCAGCCGTTAGATCTCGAGAAGATGCACACGGGTTAACCCTAAGCG
>JASDQU010353387.1:0-12181 GCA_032191745.1 Picea mariana
CAATAATAGGCTCAATACTGTAAGCAAGAGAATGAGATATAATTACAACTTAATGCCAAAAAATTTCCTTTTTCATAATCTTAGTATAGTTGGTTTGAAAAATGGATAAACTTGCATCAAATAGACGCCCTTTCAAATCCAATTTACAAGTGTGAAAGAGACAAGTTCACTTGACAATATTTTTCGCTTTTTGGAACAAGTCAGAAAAGAGCTTAAATCAGACTCGTTTGGGAGTCCTCTAGGTATAGGTCACTATGTTTATGAGTAAGAAATGAGGTTAGAACATAAATTCATGTATTAGCTATAAGGGAATCTTAGTTCTACAGACAAAAATATCTGCATGGGCACCAAATGAAGCAGGGGATCTAACTAGGGTACCCATGTTTGGTAAGTCTCTACCATTTGATAACAACACATCTAGTTGCAAATAGAAGGTTCAATGTCACTATAAAATGGGTTCGTACGTAAGGCATATGAGTGACAGTCATAGGACTATGTAAGTGTGTAAGATGGATTGGATACCTATCCTATATGTTGGGTAACAAAAATACTTGTCCAAAGTTACGAACGGGCGAGATGGCGCTGAAAACCTCAAGAAATCCTAGATAAAACTACAAAAACCAACTCCATCCACTATCGTATTAGCCCATTAGGCCAAAATATTGGATGAAACTATGAAAAGTGGGTAAAAATTTACTATAAATAATAATAAAAATCAATTTTACTATACCATTTGTATTTTTTACCCAAATAGTGGATTTTGGACCAAATTGCCTTTGAATTTCAACTGGTGATTGCAGGAGCTACGAGTGATGGAATCGACAACCGTCTGGACCAAGTAATTCATCTTTCTCTCCTCTTTCTTTTCAGTGGATTAAACTTTGTAATTAGGCCTCCTTTTCTAAGTTATTTAGGGCGCAACTTCAAAACTTAGGTGTACACAGGCTACAGTTTATCAAGTCGTGTATATGCATACTTATACACGGTTGTTTGAAAAACAACCAGTGTATAAGAATCCCTATACGCGACTGTGTACACTACAACTCGCATATATGTATGTGGATAATATTTTTTAAAGGTTGCTAACTCAAAAAAGGGTTTAACTCTTGCAGGATTGTGCTAGAGTGGATAGAAAGAGAGCATGAGGAAGTGGATACTGCAGTGGAGAGAGATCCAGGGGCCCAAATGGCCTTAAAAAGATGTGGGATATATTAGTTTTGGGATCTCAAATGTATGAGGGATCAAGTGATATTGATTTAGCTTCTTGTGAACTATTGGGATCCAGATAGTGAGAGCTTCAAGCTTGATGAACAACCATTAAGGATTGAAGTTGAGGACATCTATTTCTTGACGGGATTTTCACATCGGGGTGAGGTGGTCAACCTAAAAGCCATAGGATTTGGGATTGGCATGAATATTGTGGATTACATAGCCACTCATTGCATTGCAGGGATCAAGAAGGTAGGGAGACAACTCCAAACTAGAGCGATCAACAATCTGAGCCTCAAGATTATTGTCCTGGTTTTGACACAGATCACAAGATCGACCTCTTTACACTAGGCATCAAGGCTACTTATGTTCTACTCATTGGAGTGCTTGCGACCCATGGTGTACGACTAGTGCACCTCACTGCTAGCCAACATGAAGAGCGAGATGACAGACTGCAAACTAGGTAGTAAGAGGAACTTCGGGTTTGCTTCTATCCTTTGTATTTTTTTCTTCGAGTGGGTTCCAGGCTTGGGACCTAGAGTTGAGATTATTCCGTGTGGACCTCACAATCCATCCATGGCATGGTGGACTGAGGTGATGAGGCAACAGGAGGGTGGTAGGGTGCCAACACACTACAATGATGACTTCTTCTTCTGGTGGAGTTGGCAGGTGATAGGTCTGGATGACTACCCTTATGTAGGGATTGACTTCAGAGGAGATCCTGACATGCCATTACCACTAGGGTCTGCCTACGAAGACATAGGTATGTCACAGTTTTTGGAATATATATATATATATTTATTTATTTATTTTTGTATAAGGAGGAAAAAATATTTTTGGATGATGTTAAGTACTAATTAAACATGTATGTGACGCAAGCATAGGTCCACAATGGCCAGATGGACTTCCACGACATTGTCGAAGGCACTAGGGAGATGAGGTAGTGGGAGGGGACGCAAAAAGAGTGCTTCAAAACGTGCAGGGAAACCTGTATCATTTGACGTAAAGGATTCCTATGGTTCAAGTGGAGGATCTGTCGGAGGCTATGCAATGGCAGGTGGTAGGTTTGCCCCGTGCTTGGGTACGAATATTTCTGCATCTCGCAAATGACATATTCTTCTATCATGACACTCATCTGACACCATAGGAATAGATGTTATGACTATTGTATGATCGGTTGTATATGTATATTGAGGGTGTCGGCCCCAATTTTGTACTATAAACATCATATTTTTTGAAATATATATAAAAACATGGATCTTCATCTTAACTTATGTTACAATGTGTACATTGATGAAAATATTTTCTTTGCTCTAGTTATGTGACGAATTCCAATCTAAAACAAAATTATCATATGCACCAGATACATAATTAGAACTTCTAGGTATGTGATGATAAGTAATAAAATCAAACTATCATTCTAAAATTCGTACCTGTAGGAATCATCAGAGTAGAGTAGGGTCATGCACATGGTAAATACCGTTCAACTGACATACTACTAACTAGGATTCTAGAAGAACTTCTAACGAGTGAATACCATGTGAAATGGCATCGCGCAAAATATCTATAATGACACTTTATTCGGCCACATTATTCATGGATGGCCCTAGGAAAACACCACCTGAAGATGCCAGTAGACCTGTGGGTCAGTAAACAACCCAAGCAGTGGAAGCCAAGTTTCATGTATGACATCTGGCCCCATTTGCAAATCCTATGTAGACTGAAGACTTCATTGACATATTCCAACCAAGGGAAAACTCAATAAGCAAGTTGAAGATAAAAACAAAGGGAAAATATATATACACTAAAATACATTAGTATACAAAACGTTATGCCCAAGCTTGGGGATTAAGTGTAATATCTTTTCAAATAGACCCCATTCATGGTCTCAGCCAACATGTTCCCTTCATAATCTTCTAATTCATAGGCTCCATTTTCTAAGACACATTGCACGATATAGGGACCGTGCCACATGGGTTTGAACTTGTTTCCCCCTAGTGGTTCTTTGGATTGATCATATAGAAGAACCAATTCACCCTTAGCGTATTGCCGAGAATATAAAAACTTATCGTATTGGACCTTGACATGTATTTTATTCTCTTTGATATCCGTACATGTGTCTCGACGCTACTCATGTAGACTCTCTAGGTGTACGAGGCGTTGTTTGAGATCAGAAGTGTTAGGTAAGAACACAACTTCCAATATAAGAGAAGTGATTTCAAATTCAATAGGTAAGATAGAATACACACCATGTACTAACTGGAAAGGAGAAAAACCAGTGGAAGTCTTGATCGAGGTTCAGTATGCCCAAAGTGTTGGATAAAGAATGATATGCCAATCATATTTTCTCTGGCTGATAGTTTTCTGAAAAATGGCCTTAAGAGACTTGTTCATAGCCTCTACTTGTCCATTTGACTGGGGGTACTAAGGGGAAGAATGACCATGCTTAAACCCTAGTTTAGATGTTATTTCTTCCATCATTTCATTCTGAAAGTGACTTCCATGATCAGTGACAATCTCACTCGGGATTTTGAACTTGGCTATAATTTGATTGAATATGAAGAAGGATGCAGTATTCGCATCAGATTTAACTGTAGGCATGGCCCCGACCCACTTAGTAAAGTAGTCTATGGCCACGATAATGTGTTGATGCCCCCCAACTGAAGTTGGGTTGAAATCCACAAAGTCCACCCCCCACTTGGTGAAGGGACCGACAACAATGACTAGATGGAGAGGGATTGGATGCGAGCACATTTTTTGAGTGAACACCTGGCAGGGGTGACACTTATTAACCACTTTGAAACAATCTTTAAATATAGATGGACAAAAATAATCAGATCACAAATTGTTTTGGGTTGTCACAAGCCCAGATAGATGACCACCACAAGACCCACTATGGTAGTCGTTTAGGACAGACTCATCTTCTTCGTGAGTTAAACAACGACGTAGGATATTGTCTACTCCTCGATGATACAAAGTTTCACCGACGATAAGATAGTTCTTAGCTTGGTATCGCATATTTCGTCGATCATCTCGCGAGAGATGCTGAGGAACTTCAAAGTTTGAAGATAGAGAACAATATATCCATACCAGGGGTTTGAAGATGAGACAAGGAAAATGTGTTCATCCGCAAAAGAATCAACATGAATAACATCCTCATCTAACAAAGGAAAGTCAGATATTAACTATGCAAAAACTAGTGATTTTTTGGATTTCGCAGAAGCGAAATCGAGATCAAATTCCTATAGAATGGAAATCCATGTATTGTACTTTCCCCCTATGATACAACTAGTAAGGACATATTGAAATGGATTGACATCGAAAACCACAGTAGTTTTTCAAAGCAATATATAATGTTGTAATCGTTGGACTATGTGAACTAAAACCAAAGCTAGCTTTTCAACATGAGAATATTTGAGTTTAGGTCCGACTAAGTTTTGACTAAGATAGTAAATGACGTGCTCATGGAGCTCGTCATCCTCCTGAACCAACACCATACCAATCGTCTCTTCATATGTAGTGACATAAAGTAAGTAATCTCTATCGTAGTCTGGAGACTTTAGCAGAGGCATCGATACCGAGGATTTCTTCAAAGCATCGAAGGATTCTTGGGCTCGCTCATCCCAGATAAAAGGAGTGTCCTTCTTCAAGAGACGCATGAAACCCTTAGTAATATTGGCATAGTTCACTATAAACCGTCGTAAAAAGTTAGCTTTCCTCTATAAACCTTGAAGTTGGCAAACAGTGTGGGGGGGAGGCAATCGAAGTATTGCCTCAGCCTTTAATGAATCTACCATGATCCCAGTCTCAAAGAATAAAAATCCTAGAAGTTGACCTGACCTAACACAAACGATGCATTTATGAGGGTTCAATCGGATGTGATAATGGAAATATATTTCAAATACTATCCGAAGGTGCTTAGGGTGATCCACTCTCTTACAGGAGTGAGCAACAAGATCGCTAAGATAAGATTCAACTATATTCTTGAGATCGTGAAATGCGAAGGTCATAGCTCATTGGAAGGCTTCTTCGCCATTTTTAAGGCCAAAAGGCATCTTCTGGTATGAAAAAGTACCCCAAGGGAAAATAAATGTCATCTTATGTTGGTCCTCAGGTTTAATCTAAATTTGGTTAACCCTAAAAATCTGTCCATGAAAGAAAAAACTTTGCTTCCCACACACTCATCGAGAATCTGATCGATGAAGGGTGTCGAGAAGTTGTCTTTAGGACAAGATTTATTCAGGTCACAAAAATCCATGCATACGTGGATGGTTCCTTTCTTTTTATTCACAGGAACAAGATTGGATACCCAATTAGTCAAGGGAACTGGGTAGATAAAGCCAACATTAAGCAGTTTTCCTACCTCTTCCTTAATAGCAGGGGCTTTCCTAGGATTGACAACTCTAAGACATTTTTGAACATGCTTAACATCCAGGTAAGTTTTAATCTCATGTTCACCAATTTGAGATTCGATTCCTGGAATCTCTTCATATGACCAAGCAAATACATCTCAGAATTCCTTGAAGATTTCAGTGTAGATCAAAGTTTCTTCTGGCAAGTAATCTGCACTGATGTATACATTTTCAACCTTTCCAGGATTACAAGAGATATCAATTGTGATAGTAGGAGTGATACTCGCCATGTTTCCTTTGGCATAAATGTCATGCATATTAAGTGGAACTATGGCATGACCGAATATCTCGCTCAAAGTATATCTAAAATCATCTTGCTCGATTCTGGCAAGCTCTGGGAGGAAATNGAAGAGTCAAGGACAACTTGATACACGATATCTGCTACCGATAGTGGCATGGACATTCCAGAATGTAACTGACCTTCACAAGATGTCGTCGAGAAAGGTTGGTTCCAAGGATCATTAAAATAGGAAGTGCAGAAAGGAATGGACCTCTCTGACAAAACAGGCTTGCTGGACATGGTGTATATATGGTGAATCGATGCCATGAAGTCAAAGGTACCCATAAGGGATGAATACATTCTGACACTGATATTGTCAGCTTTCGGTTGAGAATTGTCGATCATGGTGATCGATGGTCCAAAAGATGCATTGGGGATAGCATATGCAAAGGACATCTAGTCGATCATTACAATATTCCCATCATGAGGAAAACAAAGAGTACGGAAGATGAACAACATGATTTGCGTCCTAGTAACAAGTTATATTCAAGGGGTGCATCAACCACCTCGACATACACCTCTACCTTATTGCCACCTAACTGGACCAGAAAGGCAGGAAGAATACTTTGAGGGAGGGAGGAACGACTGTCAAAAGAAGTCAACATGGTTAGAGACTAACAAAGGGTCAGAGAGACGAGGGATTTCCAACATACCAGGGACATCACACATGTTGCAGTGCTTTCATCAACAAAAATACACTTGATGGTATACTTTGAGTAACTCACATGGATTTGGAATGCCACATGGTAAGCCAAGCAAGTGTTCACATATGTGATGTCAAACTTGATCAATTTTGAGCCACAGGGATCTATATCTCCTAACAAATATGACAAGGAATTCCTCTTTGAAGGACACATCTGGAGTACCTCCAAAGCTGACATCGCACAAGGGGTTTGACTCAGGTCCTCAATAATAGATTAATTCTAGGTGGCTCTAGCATTAGGATTGCGAGTAGAGTGCTTCATTACTCCTTTCGGAATATGAGGTGGGGTCTTTGGTTTTTCTATTTGTAAGAGCGTCTCCAGAGGAGGGGGAGACTCTAGACCAGGTACAGTCTGTTGAGAACTATAATCGCAAGACCGAGTGGCTACATTAATCTCATATTTAACCATATTGATGCATAAATGGTCCTTATCTTGTGTCGGTGGGTTTTGACTCCCACTCGCCAAATTTCTAGCATTAGAGGAGCTCGAGGCCATGTGTTAGTTATGTGGAAAAGGATTAGTCATCACGGTGGGTGGTAGAGATAAAGGCCTCGCAGCTTCCAAAAGTTTGGGGCATAAATGGGTAAGGTGATCGTCTGTACAAATCTTACAGGGAAATTTCACCTTCCTCATTTCTTTCTTTCCCTCACCAACATTATTATATGAATTATCGTTATTACCATTTTCCTTGGGTTTATTATTATTCTTCCCACCCTTATGATTTTTATTACATCCTTTCTTTTTATTCCCTCCTGGTTGTTGGTTACCATTCAGGTTGGTTGATGATTACATAGAATGTACGTCTATCGATTGAGTGGGATTAGAGGACACATACAATGTTGGCCCTACTACAAACTAGTTTAGAGACAACTCTTTCAAATGGATTGTCATTGAGTCTAAGGATTTGACATTGGCGGAGCCTACAATGCCATCGTCATGAGCCCCGGGCTTTTGTCTAGGGTCATATTTTGACCTCGGTGCATCTAGAATAATATTTTATAACATCCTAGACTAAACATATATAATATCTAACTGATTGGCTTTAAAAATAACTTCTTCCTGAGATGTAACCCCGAATGTAGAAAAATTCTTTGAAATATAAGGCAAGAGAGACTTAAGGAACCACTCTAGCAGGAATTACGATGGTATGTATGCCTTGATCAACCTATTCTGTATATGCCACTCCTAGATGTGATCTAAGATATGAGTGGCCTTGTCTTGATGAAAGGTTGAAAACATTTCTATGCCAGCATCGTAACAAACCAACAATTTGAAGTGGTTGAGGAAGACTAAAACCATCTGATTAAAAGTTTTGTACGTCCCCCTAGGTAGCTCTATATACCATGTTGCAAAAACCCCTGTGAGGGTGCATTGAAACAATATTAACCGAATGGAATTGTCGTTAATGGAATTCGAAGAGCACCAAAGATGAAAAGTGGTAATGTGATCACCAAGATCCTCACCAGTTTTACCCTTGAATTTTGGAATATCCAAAGGGATCTTAGTGGGGACAAGGGGGCCATGTTGGATCATGATGCATAGGGTCATTCATTAACTTAGAAAAGTCTAGAAGATTGAGTGTGGCCAGAAAAGGGAGATAAGTTTGTGACATCTTGTCCCAATCTCCCTAGAAATATTGTTATTGGGGAATCACAACCCATCCAGGGTTCTGGTAAGCACCATGGCCCTGTCCGGGACTGTAAGACCCTCCTCCAGACTGATTCATGTGGGGTTGGTTTGGCACTATTCCAGTAGGAATTTTCTGATGAGGGTTGTTAAAACTAGCCCTAGCCGGAGTGGCTCCAGGTTAGGGGTTTCCCAAGAAATGAAACTGACCTCCACTAGGTGTGAATATTGAGGATATAGGTGGATTTTTCATGCCAAACGTGTTGGTTAGAATCAGTATAGAAGAGGTGGGTGTAAAGGATGTACCATAAGCCATAGCTTGTCCGCCCAGTTGGTTACTCCATCCAGAAGAATTAGGAATGTGATTAGACCCGGGGTTAAAATAAGGAAAACCTCTAACTATAGGAGTCATTTGCGGGACATGGGTACCACCAAACAAGAAAGGAGTATGTGGAGGAGATGTTCCCCCGAGTCCAATACTAGTATTCGGACCAACCATTGGGATGGAGGTTGAAAATTGCGATGTGAAATTTGGCATACCATAAGAAAAAGGACTAGAGGCCATAGGGATGGACTGAACATTATATCCTAGTGAGTGACAAAGAGACCCAAAAGGGTTTGTGGCTATAGGTTGAGTATTCACTATAGAACTTGCAGAGGTGATGATAGGCACCTCCAACACTACAACCATTGGGGTTGAAGGTGTCGAATGGGTACTGTTAACTATAGTAGGTATGTGAATCGAAGGACTCCCAGTATATTTCTGACTCGATTCAGTACTCATCCTTGTATGATCACATGTCTGATAAGTGGAGGTGTGTGTACCATGTCTAATAACTTTATGCTTTTTAGAAGGAAAATACCCAAAATGCAGGGGTAACTGTAACAAGAAACGAGACCTACGGGAAGCTGGTCTGGCTCCACAATGACTCAAGACTCGAGATATAAAAAAAATCCTAAGGCCAACTAGTAATCAAAGAGCACACCAAAATAAAATAAAAAAGGCCAATATGCACACAAACAGAATAAAGTGGCTGAAAGGGGCCTCCCTCCATAAAGTAGGTATGCCTCACCCAAGAGGGGCCTGAGACTCCTTGTTAAAGATCGGAGGTATCAAAATTAGTTATAAGGGCCCTTGTGGGCTTAACAACCAATCGGTCACATCCCCCCAGAGAGGTAATCCTCCATAAAGGTTGTGTGTTGTTCGACCCTTATCTGACCCATGGTACCTATAGAATAACCCTTGCAAGTAACCTATGTGGTACCTATGTCAAGCAACTAAGAAAACATGATATAACTGATACACATGCGAACAATCGTAATTCGGTTTCACCATATGGGCAAGGTAACAAAGCTCAAAACCTTGAAAGCACCGCCTCTCACAGAGGTAAAGGTACTATCAAGATCCCCAGAAATATATCTAAAGATAAGAAGGTATTGGGGGGATATCCCTTCAACCAACCTCATGTGACCTCGTGTTTAACTCCAGTGTAAGTGGAGCCTCCTGACGTCACCAATTATACAATATATTTCTCCACTCCCTTAGTGAGACACATATGTTGATTTAATAGCCTTGGAGAAGTTTAGTCACAAAATCCTATTCCAAGGCTCTAAATCCTAAGCTAGTTTGTGCACCCTAGAAAATAAAAAACGTTACTAATCAATTTAAATTATCACCGTTACTTTTAGTGGCCTTGCTTAGTAAAAAAGGTGCGGTCGTGAAACTAATGATGTTATGACTTGGCAAGTAAAATAAATAAATATGAATACAATGCAAAGTCCTAACTTCAATTCCCAATAAATGACATGCTTTTCAAAATGAAATTTTCAATTTAATTCTGCAATTCCAAATAAGATGCAGTCTTTCTTTACATGTACTAAGATCAACAATAAGGACCCAAAAGATCAAATGACATCCATGCGAAATGCCTAATGTTTTTTTATTTTCAATATAAAAGAGTGAAAATGTAAGGACTGAACAACAACTTGATATAAAAACTCTATTGTAAGTAAACAAAGACAAACCAAGTAGGATATCAAGAAAAAAACACCCAGCCTAAGATGCAAGGACAATCAAACAAAAAGGATGATGAGAAAGGCATCGCCCAAGAATTCAACCAAATAAAAGTTTCCTATCATTCCATAGACACTTAGCAGTCATAACAGAGACCTAAGAAGAATCAACAATCATCAAAACCTACCCATCAACCATCAAACCCAACAACCAAGAAACAAAAGGTGATGTACACGATTGTTCAGGGGAAAAACGCATATATATGCCTCTTGTAGAAGGACAAAATGCACACGTACACGATTGTCCGTTAAAAACCCATGTATATGTGTTAAAACACAACCAGGCTAAGGAGAAGGCTAAGAAACTCAGACTTGGAATCAACAGAGGCTGTCAAGAAGTCAGATGACAAGAAACTCAATATACATGAAAGAAATCCAAGGAGAAAAACACTTCAAACCCCTAAAAAGAAGATTATATTCCCAGTATGGTCGCCAATTCTGTTACGAGGAAAATCTCTCTATGGCTAGGGGTAAACCACAACAGACGAAAATGACTACAGAAATCAACTCTAATCTCAGGTATGCTATATAAACAAATATTCTAGCAAGACAAGATAAAAGGCCTACCTCATCCAAACGTTCGATGAAGTCCACCGTTGAGCACTTGACTCAAAGAAATACACTTGCAACTTGTCCTAAAAAACCAAGAAATGCAATGATTTGGTGATAATATATAATGTTATCACATTCAATAGCATAATCCATAAACATTCATAACAAATATGCCCATGGAATAATAATTCAAATATTTGCAAGATATTAATTGGACGAGAAAAGAGTATTTCTATTAAAATGTAATCAACGGAATTGAATGAATTACAAACTTTCGTTTCGGCACGGTTACGAACCGAGAAACTAAGTCCCTTCCAATTGGGCCTCCACCACTTCAATCATCCATCAAAGGCAAACTCATATAAGAGAGACAATGAGGTTTTCAACCAAGTAGGGAAGAGCTTGGGGATTGAACAATGTGTTTAGACTTAAAAGGACAAAGGGATGCATACTCAATATGAAGTGAATAATTTCTCCAGAGTAACTTTTCTCTCAAAGTTGAATTCTTCTCTTATTTTCCATAGCTCGGATTTGGCCCATTTATAGCCTTCAAGTGGAATTGAAGGGATGAGTTGGAACATTTCCAGTATATGGAAGGTCAAGGATCATGGATCTCGTGACATGACATGGAAACCCGACACCATTTTTTAATTTTGGGAACAAAACCCGATGTACACAGTTTGTAGTGGTGAAACCTATGTATACGCATGTTGTATAATAGATAGGGAACATATATGTGGAAAAATAATGTTTTTAGCTCCAGGATTTGCAAAAAAGGGACTTCAAGTCTGCATAGGGAAATGGAAAAAGGCCCTATGTGCAAGTTTGCATAGGGTAATAAAAATCTTGCTATAAAACACAACTTACTAGCACTCTCATCGTGGCTCGAATTGCAGGTTAACAATTGCCTAGTTCGAGAGATCCACGATGTCGCGAGGGCATACTGAGATAGTTTTTCATGAAAATTCTAAGGGGCACGAAATAAGGCGGGGTCATTATTCCTTAGAGGACCTTAGTCTCTCACAAGGTCTCCTGATGGGGTATTGACTCCGAGGTTTGGACAACTACCAAAATTAGTCAAAGGCGAGTGGCACCCTTGGAGCACATAGTGTGTCTTGAAGGGAATGTTACAATTTTTAATAAAGGTGAGTCAATGAACCTAGGTGCTTAGAAAATGATATTTTTTTTTGATATGGTCAGCCTTAAAATAAATGTTAAATGGGTAAATTTTTATTAATTATAAAATTCCCTTAAAAAGAAATAAAATAATTTCTAAGCCTAGTTGAAAATTAAGCCTAGGTCTAAATAGGGTAAGAAGACTAAAA
>JASDQU010353389.1:0-12091 GCA_032191745.1 Picea mariana
GACGTAGCCCACACTGGGTGAACCACGTAAATCTGTGTCTCTCTTGTATTGTGTGTCTTCTGTGTTTTGTTTCTGCATTTGTTTTATTTTATTGCTCCGCGGTCCTGTTTTTCTAACATATATAGCAACCTACGAACTTCCTTTTTTATAAGGTTTTTACATAGGAAAATGCAACTTCTTTTCTCAGGAAAAGTTCTTCTCCCTTCTCTCTTTAGGAACTCAGGCCACTGACCCCTCTGAAGGAAACAGATATGTTTACATCATTAACGATCATAGGGATGATGAAAATAATGTGTAACAGCTGGCTACTGAAGACAAAAGAAAATTTAATGAGATGGTTAAGTCATGTCTTATGGACATGAATGGGCTGAACACTAGGGAAAATTTGAACATCTTGCCTTTAGGTTCCTATGACTGTCTAATTGGGATGGATTGGTTGGACCAACATCATGCTATCCTAGACTATCATAACAAGGAATTTATTTGCTTGGATGAGGAAGGGAACCTAAGAAGAGTCCAGGGAATTCCCATGGCAGTAACCATCAGAGAAATTTCAGCATTGTAGCTGAAGAAATGTTATAGAAAAGGGTGTCAAATATTTGCAACACATATGGAAGAGACACCTAAAGATAAGGTGCCAAATTCGGAAGATCGTGCAGTCCTGGAAGAGTTTGAAGATTTGTTCAAGGAGGTACTAGGACTGCCCCTATTGGCATGAATTTGATTAGACCAGGGTCCTTCTCAAGTTACCAACAAAAGGTACCATGTATTCTAGAGCACTGGCATTTTCATCTCCTCTGAAGAAAAGAAGTCTCACCTGAAGCATTGCTGAGACAAATAGACAGGGAAGGGTAGGGAGAAGACTAAAGGGGATCCATAGAGCAGTCATAAATCATTCTTTTTCTTGCCCAAAATACATTATTATATTTGGAACATCTAAATTCAAGAGTTGAACCTACTTACGATGTGAGCAAACATCTAAACGTTGAACCATTAAGTAAAACCCATAAGTCATAAAGAAACATTGTAATCCATAAGTAGCATACAAAGACACATCATATTTTGAAATTTAGTCTTGCTTCCTATTATCTCCAAGATATTTCCTTCATTACAGACTCAGAGTTACAACAAAGGCTTTGTACAGACTCTCGGCTTTGAAATCATATCTCAGAGCTCCAGCTCTCCAACTAATAGTTCTAATTTATTACAGACTCATCCTTTTCTTCTCTCGACCTACAACAAGAACCAACACTAATTCAAAAACTTGGGCTACTCTGATCAGCATGACTCAAATTAAACCTAATCAACCAACGATGAATTAAGGTATCAACTAATGAGTACTTATGCCAATGAACGAACAAACCCTTTTACAATTATATTCATCCCTATATATAGTTGGCTTGTGTCTTCCTTCTCGGCTTGCATGCTCTCTTGTTCTATTGAAACCATTTGTTGCTTAGTTCGTGTTGCGCTAACTTCTACAACTTCTTTCTGTTACTCTTTCTCCTATTCTCTGATGAAGTTTTCACAACTCATTCTTAACCAGAACTTATGCAATTCTTTCCCAAAAAAGAAGGGCCCAACAGGCTCCGACCACAATCCTTGAATCATCCTTGAGTAAAGTGCTTGGTTCTTTCACATACCCCAGGAGCATTTGTTGTTTTTCCTTTTCCAACTTTTCCTCTTCTTTGAGATCTTCTGTTTGTGCCTTTTCTTCCTTTACCTCCTCAAACGAAGGGCCCAATTCTGGTACCAAATCGAAGGCTCGGTGCTTTACTCCTTGAAAGATTTCAACTTTGTTCTGCCATTTTCGGGTGAGGAGTGATGCCTCTGCAAGAAATTGTTGGATTGTCTCTTTGTTGTACTCCTTTGGCTTGGCCGTAACCAATGAGTTCCATTCGAAGTCGGTTGTTGCATCGACCCGGTGCATTTGCATATAGGTAGATTGAATTACTGGTTGAAAATCATGCAACTCTTTCTTAGCTATGGACTGTGCTTCATAGATTGTATTCAACTCATTGTCGGCATACTAAATTTGGCTAAACTTATGTTGTTTCTCCATGAGGTCCATTGTGGTCGCAACTTCTTCATTCAACACCTAGATCTTTGTGCGAATTTCCTCCAAAACTTGATTTTGTCGAGCGATGATGCCCATCTAGTCGCTAAATTCTCTGAAAATTTTGGTGCAATTCATTGTGTGCTTGTGCAGTGCTTCTCTGGCATTGCTTCCTTGCAATAGTATCTTTTTCATTTGTGCCTGGAGCAACTGAGGTTGCTTCTTTGCTTCCTGCTAGACTTGTTGTAGCTTCACTTGGAGCTCATTAGTGCGGTTGGTGAGTTTCATCCACGCTTCCTGTAACAACTCGATTTGATTCTCTGGCTCGCTTACGTTGCTAGCCTTAGGTAGTTCAGGTGCAACCTTCCAAATTTTTGACCAAGCCTAAGAATTTTTTTCCTGCACTTTTTCCATTTTGCCCTGGGCTTGAATTTTATCATGTGCCTCTTGCATTTTGTATGTGTTCATCATAAATTATTCTTTCCTTGTGATCTCAGTTGATCTGTCAGCCTCCTGGAGTCTTTGCTCCAAATGGTCTATGGATGCCCTGATTAAACCAAATAGTTGCGGTGCTGGCCAGTGTATCATGTTGGTAGAGGAAGGGGGTACTTTGGTAGGTGCTTCCGTCTGTAGTGAAAGTCCACTGGCCACTGAATGGTCTGAGAAAGTGCCTACTTTTTCCTCTGTTGGTGGCGTTGGTGTGATTCTCATCCTTAGATATGCTGGCAGAAGAGTCAGAACATAAGTTCTGGCTATGTAGAGTTGCATCAATTCTGCAAATTGTTGGGTTTTGTGGAGAACTTGTTCCATTTGTGCTTGCATGGCTATTGGATATTGCTTAGTTGTTGCTTCTGGTTCGTTGTGCACATCTGGTTTCTATAGCTCGTCTGGTCCTTCTTCTTGGTGTGCCGTGATTTCTTGGGCATCCTCACCCTTGGCTGGTTTCTATCGGGTTCCTGCTCGTCTATGCTTCGGGCATCTTATTCTTGTGCTAAAGAATCAAGTTTCTATTTCTAGGTGTTTGGATTCGGAACATCCAACATCGTACTCAACTAGAGGGATTTGGTGTTGGGACCATAAATTTATGGTTCTGGCTTGGTTAATTCTCTTGTTATTTGTGGGGGTCATTTATCCACTATTTCTGGTGGATTGAGATGCATCGACTCTGAGGTTGTGGTATGGTGTGGAGTGGCTATGAGGAGGTTTGGTAGTTGGAGTGGTGGAGGGTGCTTAATAATGAATGTGGACATAAATGTTTCAGGATCCATGCCATCTTGAATGTCAATGATAGTGGTGGATTTTTTCATGGTGTAGGTCCGAGTAGCGACATGTGAAAGGGGTTGTGGGTTTAGGGGTTTGTTTGGCGAGACCCCATTTCTGGGCCTCTTCACCACTGGTTCAATACCAATAGCATCACCCAAGATCTGGCTAACCTATGCACTTGACAACACAACATCGTTCATTGGCTATCGGAGGGGGCAATATTTTGCTCCACTCCAGCTGTGGTATCTCTTCTTCCTCATCAGAGTCTTTTTGTGTCAGAGCATATGGCTTCTTCTGCTCAGGGCCTGAACTCGGTCCCTCTCCTATTTCCTTGTCTTTTTTCTTGAGAAGTTTTGCAGGAAGAATGTAATGCATCCCTGATTTATGTAGGCCGTGTTTAACTCCTGGCCATGACATGACTTCCTTATTGAAAGCTTCCTCATACAAATAGAACGGTAGCATCTGTGTGTGGAAATGTTCCCGGCTGGCATGTCTCGGCCAAATGAATGTGTTGTGTCAGTTCATGCTGAAGGAGATATTCCTCGTGTTTCAATTGAGGATCTCCTGCGGGATGCGCAGCCTCTGCGTTGTGTCTATCATAGCATCATACCATTTGGCAAAGGCTGGATTGTTGAGTGTTGTGTTCTTCGAGTCTAGTCTGGACTGCCATGGCTCGAACATCTTCGCCATGCGCCCCTTATCTGGTATTGCCGGCTGTTTTCCCACGGGTGGCCTCCATTTGAGCATTGCGAAGGCCACAAGTAGGTATCCATAGGTGAAGGTTCCTCCCTTACCCCGTGCTTCCTCACAAGCTACTAGTAGTTCCTCCAGTAGGAAACTACACCAATTGAACACTACTCCTTGTGCACAAAATTCAGAAAATGATAGCACATCTAGCATGCATTATCTCCTATAGTACAACCTCATAACCTTGTTGGCTATGATGTAGCAACCAGTCCAGACTATTTCGAGAAGTATTGGTTCAATGACTACTGTGCATCCTCTTCTCTTTGTGTTAAACTTCTGGTATAAGCTAGGCTCGCCTTTGTTTTTATCATGCTTGACGAGGCCCTAAAATCCATTCAACACATCCTCTCCTTGGGAGGATAGTATAGTAAGCTAATGGATATCTTGTGCATGGATTGGATACCACTTATCCAACCATAAACTTCTGCCATGCACTCTTCTTATCATAAATTTCATGCAGTGCACCATCTCGTCTGTGGTACCAAAGACTGGTAAGTCTCTTAGGTTCATGATGGTTGAGTTAAATAGGTTGATGAACCCTTATTTTGGTACAAATTATATGTCCCCATCTCCATACAAAGCCATATCCCAAAATACAACTATGTGAATCTGTGGGAACAAGGCTGAATCTGTGAGATCAAGGTTGAGGATCTTGAATTTCTCTCTCTTCCCTTTGAGATCGCCCATGATTTCGACCCAAGGGTCGCAGGGATCATATGGTACTGCTTCTTTATACACGGTGCCTTGAATTGCTATGGCTCTTGGCATTCAGACTTCTATAATAGGTAAGGGCTAGGGTTACATCTGCATCTTTTCCAATGGGCCTAACTGGTTTGCACTGCTGAGTTCGGAAATGGCTATGCTCATTTTAGAAACAATACATTCTCAAATGAGTTTTGAGAGCCTTATAATTGGCTTAACAGGTAAGTTTTATCAGTAACTTCTAATCATCATGACCGTATGGATGCAATCCAGGTGTGATTTTTCCTACGGGACAGTTTGATCAAGGTAAATCGTATCGGGCGATCTTGGTATTTACTTATTTGAGTGGAATAGGGATGTGGTCAAATTGAGACCTTTATGTTTGATAGGTGGGTGTCCCAACACAAAATTCAATGGAATATTAGCATAATGCAACTTTATGGCTTAACAACGTCAGACGAGGTACCATAGTGGCAATAAAGGTTGTGACTAGACTGGGTTTGCATGGCCTATAACTCAGATTGGATTTGGATTCATGGTGCCTCCGACCACAAAGGTTGTCTCTGTCATCCTTAATGACTGTCATTAATGGGATTTCTCATGCTTCAGTTCCTATACTATAGATTATTTAGTTCTGTATCAACAAACACTTAAACAAAAAAAATGAACTACGTGTTACGGCGCGACACTGCGCACATGGACATTATTAACTGAATTTACAAAATTTCAGAAAGAAAACTAAACTCAAATCTAACTAGTGTACAAGCTCCGTCGGATTGGAGCGACTATCCTTGTTTCTCATTTTTGAGGTAAGTAGGGCTTCAGGTGAGCTCCATTCACCCATCTCAGTCGTAGCACATCATCCAGTTGTGTGAGTCAGACTGCTCCTGAGGGTTGGATCTCTGCAACTATGAAGGGTCCCAACCAGTGCATACACAACTTGCCAGGATGCTTCTGGTATCTGTTGTCATAGAGTAACACCTTTTCCCCTTGTGTAAATACCTTAGTCTTAATGTGTCGATCGTGCCAAGAATTTTGTCTTTGATTTTCCATGGACTAATGGAATTCTGATAGAAATCGGGTTTCCTCGAGTTCTTGTAGCTCTGCAAGTCTTTGCACAATTGATTCTTTGTCTTTCATATGCGTGCCTCGTGCAATGTACAGACTTGGAGTGATGAACTCTGCAGGAACCACTTCCTCTCTCCCATAAACTAGCTGGAATGGTGTGTATCTGTGGAGTTTCTTTGTGGTTGTCCTATAGACCCATAGTACCGATGGAACTCTATCATCCCATTCATCTCGGTTTGTGCAACAGACCTTTGTTAGTCCCCTTTCCAGAATTTTGTTGAATGCCTAGACTATTTCGTTGGCATGTGGATGGTATGGACTACTCTTGTGATGTTGAATCATACTTTTTTTTGTAAGTGTTGCTATAGTGATACTAAATAAACGAGTTCCCTAATCGTTGGTTAGGCTCCTGGGACATTCGAACCAAGTAATGATATTTTCGAAAATGAATCTAGCAGCAGTACCTGTCGAACAGTACTATATCGCTACTGCTTCTGCCCAAAGGGTAAGGTAGTCAGTTGCTGTAAAGATGTATCTAGCTTTTGAATGTTTGGCTGTGGGGTTGATTTGTCCGATGAAGTCAACTACCCATTTCTCAAATTCTCGTAGAGCTCTAACTGGTTGTAATGGTAGTTCATCTCAGCATGATGACTTGCCTACTCATTGACAAACATAACATGATCTAGCATATTCTTTTTCATCCTTGCAAAGTGTTGCCCACCAAAGTCCTACTTATAGAAATTTTTGAGCCATGGCCTTTCCTCTGATGTGGCCTCTTGCAATTCCACTATGGCATTCCCAGAGTATGTCCTACCTTTCATGATCTGATAATGATGTCTAGTCCTAGTTTTTACAACTGTCCGGTGATCAGCTAGTAATCTACTTCTCTAACAACCATATGGAATTTTTGGGTTGCGAAATATGTTTCAGGATAGGCCCCTGTACCGAGAAATATTTTTATGTCCTCCAGATTTTCTGGTATGGCCTCTATCCTGAACAAATATGCATCTGGGAGCTGGTCATCCACTGCTCCTCCACTTTCTCCTAACTCTAGTCTGGATAGATGGTCGGTTTCGACATTGAATCATCGTAGCTTGATTATGGCTTCAAAGGAAAATTCCTGAAATAACATCAACCATCTACAAATTCTTCCTTCTAACACAGGTTTGTTAACTAGGTATATCAATGCAGAATGATCAGTAAAGAATTTGAAATGAGACCCTAACAGATAGTTTCTGAAATTCTGTAGAGTGTAGATCATTGCTAGGCCTTCCCGTTCTGTCATTGTATAGTTGCGCTCCACTTGTGAGAGCTTCCGACTCACAAAGTAGATGGGATGATCCACAGCTCCATCTGTGGGTTGCATTAGGATAGATCCTAAGGCAATTCCTGAAGCATCTACATGTACATGAAATTCCTTCTCCCAGTTTGGTAATATCATAATCAGTGTTGTAATGAGTTTCTCCTTAAGTGTCTCAAATGCTTTGTCACATTCGGGAGTCCATTGGAACAATTCAGTCTTTTTTAGGAGGTTTTCCAGAGGTGCAATAATGTTGGCATATCTTTGAATGAATCTGCGGTAGTAACCTGTGTGTCGTAGTGTGGAGCGCAACTGTTGAGAACTTGTAGGTGATTTCATATTCAAAATGACCGCAATTTTGGCTGGGTCTACCAATACTCCTTCTCGGTAGACTATGTGTCCCAATATATTTCCATGTGGCACATAGAAAATACACTTTCGGAGATTTAATGAGATTTTCAATTCTCAGCATATGTCAAACATCAACCTTAGTAGTGCTACATGTTCCTTAAGCGGGCTATATATTGTCTAATAATCCATATAGACTTCTATAAATTTATGAATAAATTCTCTAAAGGCTGCTATCACGATCTTGGAGAAAACTGCAAGGGCATTCTTTAAACCGAATGGCATTACATTGTATGCAAAATATCCCCATTCTGTAATGAAATTAATTTTTCTTTTGTCTTCTTCAGCAATCCCGACTTGATGGTATCTTGAGAATCTGTCTGTGAATGAGTATGCTTCCTTCCCCGCAACCTATTCTAACACCACATCAGTAAAGGGTGTTGGGAAAGGGCCATGCACATAGGCAGAGTTGAGGCTTTTGTAGTCTACACAGACTCTAATATCCTCAATGTATTTCTTACTTTGGATTACTATCGAGCTAACCCACTCTGCTTCATATACCGTAAAAATGAGACCTGCTTCCAACATCTTATCAATCTCCTTCTTAACTTTCTCTTTTACTCTTGGGTTAAGACGGTAGGGCCTATGTCTGACAAGATTGGATCATAGTTTTAACTCAATCTTCATTTATCCCATGACTCCTTTGATCCCTTTTAATTCTGAAAAGGTCTTTGGGAACAAATCCTCATATTCCCACAGTAAACTCTGTATTTCTTGACTGGTTTTCTCATCCCAGTAGTCTCCTACCATAGCTAGCTTGGGTTTCTCTATAGTCCCTATATTGAGTCTATGCAGTTTCAATGGGTGGTTGTAGGAACTATTGGTCTAGCTTGGTATGGTTTTTTGGATTTCTCAGTTCCCCTCTATCTCTTTGATGGCTAGGTTTCTCAATCCTTCTAATTCATCTAGGCTTTCTGAATCTTTGCTAATCTGATAGCATTCTATAGGATTTTCAGTTGAGGGTAAGTGGAGTTTAGTCTGAAGTTCTTGGGTATGCTTGGGACACACTACAAAATTTGGTCTTCTATCACTATTGGTTGTAAACAAAAGTTCTTTAATGTTTTGTAGGGCTAGCTCAAGCTCAGGGTATGTACTTGAGAATGACAAGTCTTTGTAGAATTTAGCTGCTAGTGTTTGCTAGTCACTGGTCTATCTTCTGTTTTCTTCATGTATGAACCCAAATTTCAGGATTGGGCCTAGATATTGGGGAAATACTTGAACCCAAAAGTGAGAGGGTATCTCCGCAGCCTACCACTGTGTCATGCACTCTTCAATTTGAATTCTAGGATCAAATTATCCACTGAATAGTTACACAACTTGAAAATCCATCTTCATTTATGATTCCAACTGCTCCTTATTCCCAAACCTGTATTTGAGAGCTTCCGTCACTTCATCTCAAATTATGAGTATGGATTTATGAGTAGCCCACCATCTGGCAGGGTTGTTCTGAAAAGATATATCTAGTACCAATATTATTTGATCTTCTCTCACATTTTCTTCCATGTTCTACAAATAGTTTTGTAGGTCTAAGGTGAAATTGTATACTGGGTGTTCTCTAACCTCGGTCCAAACCCATCTGGTCATTCTGACAGTCGCGCATCTTCTTGAGAATTTTTCATGCAAGCCTTGTTGCCAACTATCAAACGCATGTTCTGAATCCTCGTCTGCTGACTCTATACTTCTCTAGCTTACTAATCCATCTGCAGTAGGGTTTATATAGTCATTTCTTGTCCCAGTTGTTATGGTGTACAACTAGTCTAGGTATTCTCCTTCCATATTATTATCTATTGGTTCTGTGTATCTGGTTCCTACATATGGATCCAAAGGTTGAACTACCTTGATTCCCTCAGTTTCAAAAGTCATGGTGTCTTTCTTTAGGTCAATCACTGCATAGTTGTCGTAGGCCCAATTGATGCCAAGTAGTGCAGGGTAGGGCTCCTTGTCTCCCATGTTCTCAATGACTTCAAAGTCCACCACTAATTTTACTCTTGCTACATCAATTTCCATGTTCTCCAGTATTCCTATGGGAAAGATACAGTATTGGTTTTCCATTCTCAACTGAATTGGGGAATATGTCAGTCTCGGTTTTCCTAAGGATTCCCAAGTCTTTTTGGGTAGAATGTTCACACTTGACCCTAGGTCCAACATGACGTCCTTAATTTCGAAGTCATCTAACTGGGATACCAGTCATAATTATTTTCCAGTTCTTACTTTTCTTCACTCCACTCTCTCGGTACTCTTCTCAGGAAGATTATCCCTTATCCTTGCTTCAGAGGTTTCTTCATTCCTTAGGAATAAGTATAACGCATTGTGCAACTTTTTTGTTAGTTGATCATTCCCTAGAATGTCAGAGAACAATTGAAAATAGAGGTCAAATGTGTTTTGAGGTTGCTCAGGTTGTCTTGGTAGGACTACAGGGTTTCTGGGTGCAGGGAGTGAATCATGGACTTGCACCATCTTAGGGTAAACGTTCGACTAGGGGGGGTTCTCTTTCATTTCATGACTAGGAATGTTTTGGAATACTTCTATGGCATCTTTAAAGAATATTTTTTGATTTAGGGTGTCATAACTGTCTCCCTTAGGTGCTTCTTTCTAGATCTGAGGTAGAGTATCAGCACCATCTCCTATATTTGATCCTCCTCGAGTAATGATATTAAGGTTGGGCACTTGTCCCATAGAAATCCTTTTGATATCTGAAATGATAAGGTTAGTTCCTCTTTGTTGTACTCTGTCTTCCCATTTTGCAATTAACTTTGGATAGTATTCAGTTGCATGTCCATTGGTCCTGCAGTGAGAGCACCATGGGTGTCTTGGGTAAGGAAAATCTCTGGCTAAGTGACCTTCTTCATCGCAATTGTAACATCTGCTTGGTCCTCATCCCCGAGTTCTTCCTCCTCTAAAATCTCCTCCAGTTCCTCCTCCTCGACCTCATACTGGCCCCTGAAGTTTTTCGTTCACCCTAAATGTTGTTCGGTCTAATCTGTCTGCAAGTGCATCCAACACTCGACATTGATTAGTAGTATGCGTAGTGGAGGTGAATAACTGATAGTTTACTATGTTCAACACTGTCGAATACTTCTGCATGATGGGGCACTATCTTGGCCCATGCTTGTGGATTCTGTAGATATCGCAATATTCCGCTATCGACGTTGCTTGGCCTCCTAGGAAATCATGATATGGGGTGGGGTGATGGAATGACAAATTCGTCGATACTTGTGCAACTCCTCCTATGGGTCCTAGTGGGGTTACCATCAAATTATGAGGAGGTCCCTATCCCCTCGTTTGTGGACATTCGTTCAACAAGTGACCTTCCATATAGCATTCTATGCACCAAACCTGTGGCCATCCTAGTCTAGGTATCGCCAACTCCTAAATCTTTTCTGTTAGTGTTGATATATACCCTTATAGTTGCACCATATTCACATCTACTAGGGGTTGGGTTACTCTTAAACTCCTAGGGTATCCCACCATGGCTTCAATCTTCATCGATTGTTCCAAGGCATCTGTTAACATGGCTATTTGTTGTTGTGTTAGCGGAATCCAAGTCAGAGGAAACAACCCCTAAATTTACCACTCTCTTTGATGTTCTTCGTGTATTGGATGTGCCAACCTTCCTATGGCATCTTTAAACTTCTGGTTGTACTCCCAGGCTGATTTGCCTTCTCTTTGCTGGATTTCCCACAACTCGGACATAGCCTGTTGTTTTGACTGAGGTAGTTTGAATTCTTCTATGAAACTCGTCCGTACCTAGCCAAGTGTAAACGCTTGACCTTGCATCCCTTGCACTCTTGGTTCAATGATCTTCATGTACCACTTGAGAGAGAAAATTCTCAAGGTAGTCTATAACTCAACCAACTTATTCGCATCCGAAGTCCCTCTGGATCTCTAGATGGCTTCGCACAAGAACCAGTGCTACTCAACGTCTTCATCTCCCTTACCCCAAAATTTTGGGTATCAGACAATCGAGCCTCCTACGTAGTGACCATTTCTGATCCTATTTTTTGTAACAATATGAACCCTAATGGTCCTTCTTGCGATCTACGAGGGGATTCCAATATCCTCCCTATACTCATGCTTCCTGGTTGTGACTGACTAGCTAATTGTACTGGAACATAACTAACATGAGAAGGTAGTATCGAACTTACTATTTGTATAGAAGGAATTTGGGGTATGGGTGATTCAGGGCTGGCACCACTGGCTTCAGGGCGATTTTCTTTGATTTGGGGGGTCTCGTTATCTTCCACTGGGATGATCTCTTCGACTGGATTCCCTATCTCTCCTGTTATTGGGGCAGAATCTTCTCTTTCACCTCCAAGATTCATGCCATCTTCCTCCTATGTTTCCTCTACGCTTTCTTCTTCTAATCTCATTTCCTGGGTGCTTCTTTCTCTCCCCACTTGTTAAGGTCCTAACCCGCACATAGGTAGATTAATGTATTCGGATGTAATAAAGGTCAATATTAATAAGACCTTTCAATAAAATAGAATAAGGCGGATGTAAGAAGACCTAATAGAAGCTTCCGCTTCTAGAAGGATCTTCCTCTAGAT
>JASDQU010353390.1:0-11115 GCA_032191745.1 Picea mariana
AGATGTAGAGGATGCTCAAGTTGTGGAGTAGATTGAGTAAATTATGCGCACAACATATGAAAGAAAAACAAGAGGTCCAAGGTCAGAAACATAAGGCAGAACTCCAGTCCATATCATAGTTAGTGTGGAACCTACAACCCCATGTTCCACTAATACACCTTAAGGAACACCAACTTTTAGGCAACCAATTTTTAGTAGAAGAGGGGAAGTAGGTCATGGGTCCAATAGGGGACAACCAACTAGAGGTACAAGTTTAGGAAGTAACAGTCAAATATATAGTATATACACCATGTGAAGGTAGTAGTTCAATGCAGTTGAAAATGGCAAGAGTAGATTCCACTATCATATTACCATAGTTTCAGGGCGAGGTATCAGAGGCCCCTGAAAAACATTTATTCATCTGTGAAAATATCTGGGAAGAAAATCATGTCATAGAAGAGGATACAAAAGTCACACAGTTATCTATAACACTTAGAGACCATGAACTAGAATGGTACATGAGTCTTGATGTAAAAATTCCATAAGGAGCACCAAAGAATGTCGTATAGGTGAAAACGTTGTTGGTAAATTAATTCCATAAGCCAAGCTCACAAGACTAGTACATGAATGAAATGATTGAAATCAGGAAGAAACCAGGTGATTCTATCTGGGAGATTGATCAAAGGTTCAATGGTCTAAAATTTAAGTTGAATTACTCTATTACTAACATGCAACATAGGTAGTTATTTGTGAACTCATTATTACCACACTTGAAGTATCCTTTGAGACAATAGAAGTTTCAAACTTAGGAAGAGGCTATGCAAGCATCCCTCTAGCTAGAACAAAACCAGTATCAACATACAAACCCAACAATCAAAGAGTTGAAAGAGGATCTGAAGAATCTAATATTTCAGTTGAGCTAGAATAAGGGGAAAGAGAAGAGAGAAGTTTTTTGGTGTACGTTATGCAGGATAGAAGGACACCATAAGAATGAATTTATAACCTTTGAGAAGTACTTGGAAGAAGGGGTCCCAAACCCCTTGCCAATAGGAGGACAATGGTGTGATATTTTTAAGACACATGGGCATGATCCATATCATTTTCCATTGATGCAGAAGTATAATACAATGCCAAAACGTTATTACTACATTTTTTTCAAATTAGTGGGTCGTGATGACAAGGATTGTAGAACGCTAGAATTGATGAGACAAATAACTTCAGACACCTACAGGGTGCAAGCAAAGATGATGACAGGCCAATATGTACTGCATCTCAATAATGTGCAACCACATCTCACGCAATTGTTGTACAACAATGCACAACCACAATATAATCATGTGCAGTATAACCAGATACGCCAACATAATGCACCACGAGGAGATAGAGGTGGATTCATAGGAGGAGGTCAAGGTCGAGGAGGATTTGGATGAGGTAGAGGGCCAATAGTCTACCACAACTGTCAACAACTAGGACATTATGCAAGAGACTATCCACTTCCACCTACGGCATGTATGTATTGTCACACAGCAAACCACGACACAAGATACTGCCCAACACTATTGGGAAAAATACAGGAAAAAAGGAACTAGAACAACTAGAATGTCCAGTGGATTTCTACAGAATCCAAGGATGATGGGAAAAACATCAACATAGTTAATCGAGTGGGAGCTAAGACGTGATCTTATGCAGAAAAACAAGATCCATCTCAACACCAATGGGTCAAGAAGAATACTGAGCCACATAATAATTTTGACACACAGAAAGAAAAGGAAACATTTAAGGAATACAGACAGGAGATTCTAAAAGAGAACAGTGCATCAACATCTCTTGCGTAGAAAACTCAGGATCCACCAATGTACGAGATTCCATATTCAATGGATCACACTAGCAAAGGAAAACCTTCAAAGAAAGTAAGTAACCTAAAGACTTTTCTGCAGTCATGTGTAAAGTTATTGAATGATCCATCATCCATTAAGGTCTTACAGAACTTGCTAAAAATATGTAACATGGAAGTAGAAGGGAAATTAGAACAAAACACAGTTAATCATATCCATACAAGGAGAAGAAGAAGTAGGGAATTCAGGTTAAATGCCAACATTGGGGATTTCCATATGGGAGATATCATACTTGATTTAGGCTCTGAATTGAATGTCTTAACTAAGAAGACATGGCAATGTATGGGGGAACCCACATTAGGGTATTCACTTGTCCAGTTGAAATTGGAATATCAGCATAGAGTATTACCAATTGGAAGACTTAAAGGTGTGACACTAGACTTGTATGGAGTGTGCACTATCACAGATTTAGAATTTATAGAAATAGTATATGGAACAACACCCTACCCAACATTACTTGGACTGGACTGGGCATTTGATAACCAAGTTGTGATAAGCCTAAAGACAAGGAAAATGAATTTTGAATCAAGTGAGTATAGAATGATTGCACCATTGGATCCCTCAGAAGTAGAAATGTTTGTATAGGCGACATGTATGGACTTGGAAGAAATAAATTGGTTATATAGAACTATCGTGTGAGAAGAATATTATGTCAACCCAACTACAGATAGGGTACTCAGTTGGAGAAGCATTCCATCATGTGCCTCAGACTCATATACAGGTCTGGAAAACTATAAAAAGAGACTACATGAAGTCTCCACAAGGAGGTGCGCAAGAATAGACTGCACAGTAAGGTCGGTGGGTACAGAGATAAGGGAACCTCCCACTTTTCATGGTTTGAACAACTTAGAAGAATTCTTGACAAATTATGAGGAGGAAGTTTAGGAAAATCATAGGTTGTTAGCCTGGGATCTTGCACTCAAGGAAACACCTACTAAATGGTGGCGCACACACAAGGAAACAATTAAGGGTTGGTATCAGTGTAAAAGGTTACTATGCATTAGATTTGGTGCATAGTAGGGGAACAATACATTGCAAAAATATGATGGATAAGGGAGACCAGCTGAGAATATAGAGAAATGCAAGACACAATGGAGGTTGACACCATGAGAAGAATGGCCTCATTACTTTATCCATACATTGGAAGGGATGCAAGGGAACTGGTACATAGATCAAGAATTGCAAAGAGGCACCATAGAATGGATAGTATTACAACATAATTTTGTGGTAACTTTCTCATTTGAGCATGAGAACACCAACATCGATACATCCCTGAAGCTGATATAGGGAATGATATTTTTTTAGGAACTTAAGGTGGAAATTATAATAGAATATCAATAGCAAAACCTGCAGATAGTCAAAGACTTACTCTCATGTTATCATTTCGGAAAGGAATCATTAGATGAAGATGATCTACGCAAAACTCAGATAATAGAGATTGAATGGCAAAGAGAGGCGGAGGGTCCATCTATGGAGTCAAAATCATTTTATGCACCAATTAAGGTCAAGAAAGTCAACATTGGGACAGAAGAAAACCATAAAATGGAAAGCATTGGAGACTATTGGGATGAGTAGGCACTAGAAAGGATAACAAAGTTACTGCGTGAATACAGTGACTTGTTTCCAACAACCTTTACAGAGAGGAAAGGAATAGAAGGTGATCTAGATTAGATGAAGATATCCCTAAAACCAAATGCTAGACCTATTAGGCATAGACCTTACAAGTTGAATCCACTCTATAAGAAAAAAGTGAAAGAAGAAATTGATCGAATGATAGAAGTTGGTATCATAGAGCTAGTAGAGGATTTTGAATGGATCAGTCCCATGGTAGTCCAAGAAAATAAAAAAGGGGGAATAAGAATTTGTGTAGATTTGAGGAAATTAAATGGTGCTTGCTTACATGATCATTTCCCAACCGCTTTTACAGTTGAGGTATTGGAGAATGTGGGAGGCCAGGAAGCATATTTATTTACAAATGGATTCTCAAGTTATCATCAAATTAAAATATCTCCAGAGGATAGGCATAAGAATACATTTGCAATAGAATGGGGATCCTATCAATATACAGTTATGTCATTTGTATTAAAGAATGCACCAACTATATTTTCAAGGGTAGTCATAGCTTCTTTTAAAGATTTCATACATAATTTTTTTGAAGTATATTTGGATGACTAAACTATTCTTAGTCTTTTGAAAGATCATGTAGAATTTTTAAGACTAATGTTGGACAGATGCAGGAAATGTCATAACTTATTAAACATAAAAAAGTTCATTTTCAACACACCTTTTGGGATACGGTTAGGACATGTGGTACATAGACAAGGGTTATTGGTTGACCCTGCTAAGATTGTTGTAATTGTGAACTTACCACCACTGAAGTCAATGCGCCAGTTAAGATCCACACTGGGACATACATGGTACTACAAGAATTTTATCAAGGGGTATGCACATATTACCGCATTGATGGAAAAGTTGTTGAAAAAGGACACCAAATTTTAGTGGAGCAAGGACTGTCAGCAAGGATTGGATACTTTGAAGGAAAATATGGTGACAACACATATTTTAGTGTTTCCATATTGGGAAAAGACCTTTCATGTGCATGTATACACATCAACAATAGCACTTGGAGATGATCCGAAAAGATCTTTTAAATGACTATGGTTGAGTTATTATGCATGTGTTCACTAACCAATTAAGGAAGCTTAAAGAAAGAGGAAGAATATATGAGAAGTTATCACAGCCACATAAACATGTATAGAACTGAAATGAAGCACAAAACAGAAGCAAACCATAACACCAATGTGATAACGGAGTTCGGCAATCTCTCCTACATCTTTGGGCCTTTGTCTCAGTGGGTGAGACTTTCTTATTTTTGGTAAAATATCAATAATTACATCACAACAGTTCAAAAATTTTACATAACTGATATTTTCTTATTCTTCCAATTCTTAAGAACCCAACAGAAGAAACGAAACTCAAATCGGATGACCAGAGCTCCCAGAAATGGCCCGCAAAGGTGCACTCCTCAACAACTTCCCTACATAAAAATGCTTTTGGCTTGGCATTCCTTCAGCATTAACTTGCTCTAAATATAATCATATGGCCTCAATAAAGCCTAGTTTATATAGATCTGAAGTTGGTAACCATCTCCCAAGATATGGCCTCAAAAAGGACCCAATATCCCCCAATTTTGGCCAAAATTCATCAAATCTTCCTATTAAATCAATAGAAATCCATAACCCAAAGTTAGAAAACCCATTTTATCCAAAAATATGGGCTAAGACCCTTTTTCTGGGTGTGCACCCCCCTTTCATGGTCACATGGAAACTATATGGCCAAGCACCATCCCCTAAGGGTTGCACGTTGGCCCTTTCTCCATAGGTATAGGTCACATGGCTATGTTTCATAGGACCGCACCCCTATATGTGTGCCCAGAAGGTGGTTATAGCCCCGGTCGCATGCACCATATGTGTCGATGGTTAAGTCTTAATTTTTGGTGCTCGCACCCTTTGTTGAACGGTAATGAGGAGACCCAAATGGTAGACTATGGTTCTATGGTAGTGTTGGCATAGGGGCAGACCTGGGGTTCAATCCAAGAGTACACCAACAAGACCTAGCTACTAGCCCTTTCATCAACACTTGTAAAGCAGATGCAGTCTCACCCGAAGCAGCTAAGAGGGGGTTGCAGGAAAGAGATGTCTACAACTAGGGGAATATCAAGTGGAACTAATACAACAATAATGTAGCATTCATATATCTCTTATCAACCCGATCTACTCTACACAGCTATACATCTGATCTAACACAATAATGCAAATAACAGTATAAAAATGATAGAGATCCAGACATCAATCACACATACGACACAAAATATACATGGTTCACCCTCTCTCTAGGGCTACGTTCACAGAATTGTGCTTATGATATATTAAGATAAAGCTTACAGTTCTGATCTATGCTCTGGCTAATAGATCCTCTCTCTTCTTCTCTCTGTCTCCCAGCTTCCTGCACACCCAGTTGAAGATCTTACAATACTAGAAGGCTCTCACTCTCAGCACTTCTCTCTCTCATCGTACAATAATCTCTCAACCAACCACAATAAATAGCAATACCCAACACTAGTAACGACCTGACCTAGGTCCTCTCGACCTCTATTTATACATTATAGTCCCTCACTGAAAACCTTAGGTCGAAACCTAGGTGTCAAAAACCCTAATTACCCAAAACCCTAGGTGCCTAAAACCCTAGGTCAACTTGACCCACATTTTTCGAGCTTCACCAGCCTATCTTTCCTTCCTCATCACACGGTGCTCCAAAGCATCCAATGGTGGCTTTCTCTGCTTGCTGAGTTGTCTACAATTCTTTTCTCTTGTTGATCTTTCATCCCTGATCTCCTCATTCAACAGCTTGCTTTTTCGTACTTCGCTCCCTCTTTTATGCTCTTTTGCTTACTTCAACCTAGTGACAGTCACTGTGTTTCCCACGCAGTTCTTATTTTACCTTTCCTTCTTTGATCTTCTCTTCCTTCCATAACCAAGGGCCAACAGGCCCCCAACACTCACTTATGACTCATCCCAAGGCACTTTAGTTATGATCCTTCCATGTCACTTCGACTTTGGACTGCGCAATGCAGCCTTTGCTTTCTACTCCATGTCTCCTTCCCATCCTTGTGCAGACTGTCTTTTCTATGTCTGGTACCTAGTTTCAACTGCACCTGGTACGTAGACATTTTTCTTCCTTGCTTTTACTGAGAGCTGCGAGGCAGCTGGTTGTCATAGTACAACTTTAGTCGATTTCCATTTACTAATCCCTCTTTCCATTCTCCCTTCAATGTCTTCAGTTGTATAGCTCCTTCTGTAACATAGGCAATCTCATATGGTCCAATCCAATGCGTTCTGAACTTCCCTGGATGTCTTATAAATTTACTTTCATACACCAATACTAAATCACCTTGCTTAAATGCCTTCTTCTTGATGTGTATGTCATGATAGGCCTTCTCTCTTGCCTTCTATACCTACTGATGGAATCCTACCATAAATCTGTCTTCTTCTAGTTCAACCAGCTGGGAAAGCCTCTCACGAACAGCGCCAGTATCATCCATGTCTATAAATGCAACAATTATTAAGCTCAGTACCAAGTACTCCATTGGGACAATAGCTTTGAGACCATAAACCAACTTGAAAGGGGTCTGCATTGTTAATTTCTTGCAAGTGGTTCTATAAGCCCAGAGTACTACTGGTACTCTTAAATCCCAATCATCCTTGTTCACACTGCAAATCTTTGTCAATGTTGTCTCCAAGATTTTTTTGAATGCTTCAACTGTTCTATTTTCTTGTGGATGGTAAGGTGTACTCTTCTGATGGTGGACTGCAAATTCTTCAATCAGGGCTTCAATTGTCTTGTTGATGAAATGAGTGCCTTGATCGCTCATAAGGGTTTTAGGGCATACAAACCTGGTTATTATGTCATCAAATATAAAAAGTGTGGTTGTAGTTGCACTACAGTCCTTGACTACTCTTGCTTTGGCCCATCTAGTCAGGTATTATGTCACAGTGATAATATACCTTACTCCTGTGCGCTTCCCTGGTGGGTTTATAGGTCCCACAAATTCAATGGCCCATTTTTCAAATTCTTGTAGGGTCATCTACGGTGCTAGTGGAATTTCGTCTCCTCTGGATTGTTTTCCAACTCTCTGGCATACATCACAGGATCTGGTATACTCTTTAGCATATTTGTGTAAAGTAGGCCACCAAAGGCCAGCTCGCAGAAACTTCTGTGCAGTTGCTTTTTCTTCATAATGTCCTCCTGCGATGCCTTCATGAGCTTCTGTGAGGATCAGTGGGTGCTCTACCTCCATCACACATCTTCTTAGTATCTCATCAGGTCCCATCTTATATAGCTGACCAATTATTAATGAAAAGTCTGCAGCTCACACCACTAGTTGTTTCTTCTGGGAAATTGTATACTCACTTGGAGCCATTCCTGTTGATAGGAATTGGACTATGTCTGTGAAGTGGTCATCCATATTCCTAATGGCGAGCAGCTTTTCATCTGGTAGTGTATCCTCCAGACTGGTGGATTATTCACCATGTTCCAACCTCGACAGGTGGTCAGGTCCCTTGTTCATTCTTCCTGGCTTAACTATGATCTCAAAATCATATTCTTGAAATAGGAGAATCCATCTTCATATTCTCCCCCCCAACACTGGCTTGTTGACCAGATACTTCAACACAGAGTGATCAATAAACATTTTAAAGTTTCCTCCTAGTAAGTAATGGTGGAATTTTTGCAGTGCGTACACCATGGCTAATCCTTCTCTCTCTGTAGTAGTGTAATTGATTTCAGCTGTAGATAGATTTTTGCTGGCAAATGCTAATGGATGATCAATGTCCCCTTCTCTAGGTTGTGCTAGTACTTCTCCTAATGCAATGGAAGACGCATCAACATGCACATGAAATTCCTTGCTCCAATCTGGAAAGACCAGAATAGGCACAGTCACCATATGTTGTTTCATTATGTCAAAGCTCTGTTGGCATTCTTTTGTCCAACCAAACTGGCAGTATTTCTTTAATAACTTCTCCATTGGCACAGTAATCTGAACATATCCTTTGATAAATTTCCTGTAATAGCCAGTATGTCCTAGCGTAGTGCGTAGTTGTTTGACTGAGGTAGGAGGTGGCAAATCAACTATAATTGCAATTTTGGATGGGTCCACCAACAATCCTTGCTTGCATACAATATGACCTAATAATACTCCAAATGGTGAGAAGAAGATGCACTTCTTCAAATTCAAAGCAATTTGACATTGCCTGCATTTATCCAACATTAGCCTTAGACATTCAACATGAATTTTCAGCAAACTAAAAGCAGTCCAATCATCAAAATAGGCTTCTAAAAACTTATGCAAAAAAATTTTGAACGCTTCGACCACCACCCTAGAAAAGATGGTTGGGGCATTCTTCAGTCCAAATGGCATCATTGTGTATTGGTAGGATACCCATTCTATGGAAAATGTGGTCTTGTGGCAGTCCTCCTTGACAATCTGGATCTAATGGTATCCTGAAAACCCATATGTAAAATAATATACCTCCTGGCCTCCCACATTGTCTAATACTTCATCTATGAATGGTGTAGGGAAGGGGTCATGCAAATAGGCATTGTTCAGATTTCTGAGGTCCACACATATTCTGATATTACTTGTCTTCTTGTCTTGTACTACCATAGGGTTGATCCACTCCGACTCTTTGACAGGTTCAATAATCCCTGCTTCCAGCATTCTGTCGAGCTCAACCTTCATTTTTTCCTTATATTTTGGGTTCAATCTATATGGTCTTTGCTTGACTGGCTTCACATATGGTTTCAAAGGTATTCTCATTTCTCCCATAGGTCCTTTGATACCCTTCATATCAATGAACTTGGTCGGAAACAAGTCCTGATATGCGTGTAGTAATTCTGTAATTTTGTCAATGGTGGAAGCATCCCAGTAATCTTCAACATTGGCAAGATTCGGTGTCTCCTCTATCCCAATATTAAATTTCTTTATCTTGATCATTTGTCCAATGAATGGCAGTTCAACACCTTGTCCTTCCACATCCCTGTGGCCTTCTATCTCTGCAATGTTTACCTTCCTCGGATCATCATCTTCGTCAGCATTAATGTTGTAACATCCTTGTAATTTCTGGAATGGTGTAGTCCATTCATCCTCTTCTTCCTCCAATGGGAGGCTGGATGACTCTTTAAATACATTCTGCCTCACAATATTTAATTCTTAATCTACTGAGGGAAATTAACTTTCAAACAAAAAGGTGGTTACAAAATTCTGAAGCATACCTTCCCAATCTGCAGTGATAAGGCGCATCTTTGCTTGAAGGTACCAGTTAATAGGGGTCATGTCCAGCATGTTAATGAATCTATGTACCCATTGTTCTCACTCACTCCAGGCCTGGAATGTCACTCCAGGCCTCTTCACAGCTTTGTACATGGTCCTTTGGGAAGCTTTGACCTGTGTACCTCACTTCACAGCTTCCTACTTGTGCTAAAAATCGTGTTGTCATCAAGGTTCAGCATTGTGTCTAGTCTATGATATTTATTTTATGTGTCCCCTGCCATCTTGTTGGTGTAGCTTTCAAAGCCTCATACATAGACAATAGCCTCTGTTGTGCTGGTACAATTGTTTCAAAGTCCATCAAGAAGGATTCTAAAGGATTCAGACCATCAAAGGTAGGTAAGTTACTTGTTGTTGTACCAATCCAGTGAACTTCTCTGGTCAGTCGAGCACATCTCCTTGTGGATACTTCATACATCTGGTTCTTCCAGTTCTCAAGAACTTCTTTTGAATCTGATGAATGCGCGTTGTCACTTCGCCAGCTTAGATTCCCATCGGCAGTAGGGTTGATATAATCCTGTTGTCTAGTTGTTAATTTATAGATGTTTTCCAGCTCAAGTGCGTAGTCTTATTCTCGTATTGGCTCTATATACCTCAGACCTTCATTTGGATATAAGGGTGCAATGACCCTAAGGCCATATCCTTCAAATGTGATGTGTCGTTTCTTTAAATCGACCACAATAGAATTGTTGAAGGCCCAATCAATTTCTAGTAATGCAGGGTAAGGGTAGCATCATCAACAATTTCAATTACCTCAAAGTCTGCAAAGGTTCTAACTTCGTAGATGTCCATGGGGACATGCTCCAATCATCCAAATGGGCTAACAGCTTGCTAATTAGCCATGCGAAGCTTGATAGGGGAATATATCAACTTGGGTTTTCCCATCAGTGCCAAAGTTTGCTTTGTCATGACGTTGACATCTGAACCTAAGTCGAGGACCTCATAGTCTATATCATACTCTCTTATTTGAGCATTCAAATGTAATTCTTTGTTTTTTCTTCTCCTCTTACCAATCTGGTGTACTGCCCTATTCAGCAATGGGTCTACCTTTCCTAGATCATACTGCCTGATTAGGTTCTGTAACTCTTGTATAGCTTTCTCATCCTGAATTAATTTAAGACAAGTGTACAAAAAATCGATGAGCGTACTTTCCTCTTTTCCTTATTTATGCGTAGGCGATTGATCAAATGCCTGAGGAAATCCGTACTCTTTTACTTTTGGTTGTGTTCTAGATGAGAATACTTGGTTCCTCTTGAACACCTGTCTTGCTTCCTCAAAGATTCGTCTTTCTTTCTTTGCATCAAAATCTTGAGTCCTCTCCTCAACTTTCCTGATACCTGACTCTTCTGCGATCTT
>JASDQU010353393.1:0-12079 GCA_032191745.1 Picea mariana
ATGTTGCTGCTGCTGACAGGACAAGTCTGATGAAGAGGAAGAAAGATGGGCCCTCCAGGGCCATGCTTAGGTCAATCCTGCTCTCGGTACTCCATGTCTAGGACCTGTGGGCCTCAAGACATGATCTCCTAGTTATCACTATAAATCGGGGATAATAGGTGCTAAGAAAAAAATAATATAAAAATGCTCTTAGCATTTATGCATGCTTTATAACTTAAGATCCTATGTAGTGTAAAAGGGGGGCCATGAGTGCCATATGTCAGAAAGGGCACATGCATATTTAAAGGGGGAATTTAGTATAATTCTCCATTCCATTCTTACCATGTTGACTACAAGAGTTGCTATGGGGGAGATGGTGACCCATATTACAGAGTTTACCATGTGGATCCTAAGTGGATCTGGGTGTGTGTACACTTCTCCTTGGGTTTCCTTGGGAAAAGCTGGAGCCCTGGAGTGGGAAGTGTGGGGATAGGTTCCATGTTGTGAGGCTTGTAGGGTACTTGGAGACCTTTGAGGGAAGATGGAACTCCTGGAGCCATAGTGCTCTGAGACTTCCTGGCCATCCTGTGCTGGAGCCCTAGAAGAGTAGTGGTGTAACTCGAGGGAGAAAGGTGCAGAGAAGGGGGCACACTACCCTGGGTTGTGCAGGATGATGGGGAATGAGAGACTGTAGATTGGAGTGTTGCTGAGGTTTGGTACCTTGGCCTAGACCTTTTTGGTATTGGCTTTGGATCATATTTGGCTTATGAGTCCCTTTTCTCTGGTGGAGTAATAGCCTCAACTTGGGGGTGACTCATTGTTGAAGGATTATGAGCAGTGCGGTCTATGGCTGGGAGGAACGTCTGAGGTCTGTAGCCAACTGGTGTTTTCACAAAAGATAAGTTCCATGTGCCTTTGTTGTTGCACTATGTACTTATGTGTTAATTTGTTGTATGCTTATGGAATGGTTGTGTGTGTGTGTGTGTGTTCCTGAATTGTCAATGTGTTATGCATGAATATGCATGTTTAATTGAATCATGTGACATGGGATAATATGTTATCAGTACAAAGTTGAGAATTTATGGGCAATTTCAGAGGAAACTTTTGAAATTTCCAGTGCCCCGCCATCCTAGCAGGCATCGAGGTGGTTGGGTACACTACACAAAATTAGGGTATTAGGAAGTCAAAGAAGGATATTATAGAGTGGCATGAGTTCAACAAATTCCCTTGGCACAACACCAATGAATGCCACTCAAAAAAATCATTGTTGGCTGAGATGAAAGAAAAATAATCAAAATTTGGCTCATAATATGATTTAGAGAACGATAAGAAAAAGATGATCATTGATGTCGAACCCAATGCTACCATTACAGCTACAAACATCCAAACAAAGGAGTTAGATGAGCCTGAGGAGGGGGAGTGCCTCTTCCATTCACATATGTGGGAGAAGGGGACTCCACTACATTTCAGTGTTGATAGAGGTAGCCAAAAAACCCTATCTTGATTGATGTCATTAAGAGATTGATTTTTCTAACAATGCCACACCCCCAACCATATGCCATCATTTTTTTGAACCAGGGATGGGTCCTCAGTGTTAGCCAAAATATCGCCTATCCTATGACATCAAGCCCTCCAATAATGAGGTACTGTGTGATGTTGCCTCACTGAATTTTATGATGTTCTTTTAGGACAACCCTATATGTGGAAACATCATGATGTTTATGATTCCATGCCTCATAGTGTCATTGTTACTTTGGGAGGCCAACTTTATAGGGTACCAAAGATAATCCCAAATACTGCAGTTTCCTTGATATCAACAAAGAAGTGATGGAATGTAATCTCTTAGACCCRAAWTTTTTTCCTCTTCATGGTTCRTTCAAAAGGTGAATAGAAGGTCACTCTGAATRCCATTGCCTTATCAYAGGGCCTCTCTACASAATAKAAGTAGGTGGASAAGCTTGTAGAGGAGTACAAAGATATTTTTTCTTCACCTATAAGAGTGCCTCTACACTACTAGGTCAAACATTCAATTGAATTGATACTTGGTACTCCTTTACCTAATGGCCCAATATATAGACGCTCTCTTCTAGAGAATGAGGAAATAAAACACCAAATTCATGAGCTCATCCAAAAGGGAAACATTTGACCAAGCTCCTCACCTTATGGGATCCTAATTATATTATTGTAGAAGAAGGATGTGACATGGAGACAATATTGATTTAAGATCCCTAAACAAAATCACCATTAAGAATTGATACCCAATCCCATGGATTGAATATCTTCTTAATTAGCTTAATGTTTCCAATTTATTTGGTAAGATTGGTCTAAAGTTAGGCTACCACCAAGTCCCGATTGAACACAAATGTATGGAAGACTACCTTCAAGTTTAAAGAAGGAATTTTTGAGTGGTTGGTCATGCCTTTTGTCTTGACTAATTCTCCGACAACATTCATGAGGATGATGGATGATATCTTGTGTCCGTTAAAAAATATTTTGTGGTCATATATTTGGATGAAATCCTCATATTCAACAAAAATTGGGCAAAACATTTGCAACATGTAACATACCCAACCCCTTATTTACCTTCTAAGGGATGGGGTGTCAATTTTTTTCTATTTTTCCATCTAATCATATCCTCAATTATACTTCATAAATTTCTCCTGCTTGTCTCGAGTTTGGGTTCAAAATTTACATCACCCCAAATTTTTCGGTCTTAATTACCCTCACTTCCACCTTAGTGCCATGTGACATCCACGTGGCACCTTGGTACATGTGCCATCCCACGTGGTATGGATGTGGCACCTACCATGTACTTCCTCGGACCAGTGCCTTGTCAAACCGCTTACAACATTCTTTAACTCTATCGAGATTCTCTATTTGGAGTGATCCCACTTCGACTATTTTCACACTCCAACAATTGAGTTCCTATGGTATGCCCTTCAACAGATCGAACAGTCTAGGAGAATCGACAATCAACGAATCCAATTCCCTCGGAGCTTCCAATGTGTGCGATGAATAACGCCCCCACACACATGATATTTGTACTTAGTTGCAGACACCACTACAATTGACGGTTGTTGTGCATTATGGCCCTCCTTGATCGACGACCTAGATTAAACCTTAGAGTACTCCTTTCTTCGTCATTCCAACCCACTCTGACTAGCCTCTTCTGATGGACGACTGAGATTTATCATCGATGAATCTGAGGGCTAGGGTTTAGTCACTTGTCCCGAGGTAAGCCTCCATTAGGATTCCACTCTCGGTCTTCCCTTCCATTCACAGGATGCCATGTATCCTCCTCTGACACACTGACACTCCACATCGTCACATCGTTCCTTGCTCTGAGACTTATTCTAACAGAAACCTATGTGGTATCCAGGTTGGCACCCAGTACATGTGTCCCTACCAATTTATTCCACATGGCTTGACACACGACACTCAAGCCACATCACCTTTCATTTTCCCAAGTGATACGACACTCTGCCATGTGGCACAATTTCCACCTGATACGTGGACTCTCTATGGGAATCGACGTGGCGTACATGTCATCCCTAAGGACTCAACTTGTCCCTCCAGGTACTGACACCTGTCTTTTGCGCATTGGTGGGGTGACATCATCCTCGCTAGTTTGATGTCACCTTCCTTATGGCCTCATCCCAATGGACCACCCAGATCTATGATGGATATTCCACCTCAGCCCCTAGTCAATCTACGACCACGAGCACTTCTCGAAAACTCCCAATCGAAATACCCTAACCAGGGCTACTCCAACGACCTCGCCTCTGATGAATGGTCAAGATTATTTCTTGGTTGACCATTTATCAAAGGCGAATCATCCTTTAGACCCCTTCCATCTGAGTAGCTTTACCACCACTACTCAGATAACCTACCTTCGATGAATGGCTAAGATATCTCCATCTCTTAGATCGATAATGAAGGTTTGAAGAGAGGGTTTAAGGCCCAATCTCATCCAACAATCCCACACTCGACTCATTGGTAAATCAAATATCTCCATTTGTCAACTCCGGGGCATGTAGACTACCACGTTGACATTCTATGTAAGTATGACATCATCTCACGTTTAACTATTGTTCGATAGGCATCGTTGTAGATCCAACGACGAGGATTTCCCCTCAGACTTAACCCGAGCTACGGTCAATTTTCCACTCAGATTCTTCCCTTTGGGTTTCGATACTACGACCTATCTGAACATTAGACTTTGAAGCTCCTTTCAAAATAAATCTAACGGTGAATATTTCTCCCCCAACTACTTCCTGATGGATCCAATGGTTGACAACAAGCTAGATCCTCGACAAATCCTCATACTTGAGGACCCCAATTAATGGTCAAGATCTTTCAATCCACCTCTGAGGAATCCAACGGTTGGCAAGGACCTTGAGAAATGGCATGCTCTGGAGTGTAATGGACTCCTATCAAAGGCCTGGATTAATTCATTGTGCTGAGATCCATGGTTACAATTTCTATTGAGAAAAACGTGGGTTAATGAATCTAGTTTTCACTCTAAGGTTTTTCAAAGATTATTTAGGCCATCCTTAGCTGATGGAATTCATCCAATCTGGCTAAGACTTTTTCCATCATCGTGTAGGAGAAACATGCGTCCAATGCACTGTCCAAGCTTCGATAAGGGAAATTCCAACCCAATTATTGAATTCCACTCAATTTCTATTTGTCAATAGATAAATCTGCTTGTGAACAAATATGGGTAATTACCCCACTTGATATATATATATATATATATATATATAAACAATTGGAATGTATACAAAACATGTAATTTATAGTTTCTAGGTATCGCAGCTACAACACTACAGTGCTAGACAAGTCTAATTTCCAAAATGCTTAAGATAAATGCAGTTGTAGATAAACCCATGGCATAATTACTTGATTACAGCTCTTAGACGATAATAATAGAGAGTTTACTGAAGAAAGTTAAAAATAACAATTATTCATGACAAGAACTCATAATAATTGCACAGTAATACCCACAACATGATTTAATACATTCTCATTCAACAATAAATTAAACAAGCACATAGTGGACACTCATCTTATATAAATGAAACACCAACTGCATGCATACCTATGATTTCTTCCCAACCTTAGACTCTGCTTCCCTCAAAATGAAAACAGGTCACCCTTGAGTTGGGGCTTAAACTCCACTTGGGAAAGGAAATCCTATCCAATTAAGGTCTCTCAACAACAACAATATTTCCAATTCAGGTTTCAAGTTAAACAACCAGTCTACAGTCTCTAATTTACCCACATGATTGTCCCACCCAGGAAGTGTGCCCCTATGGCTGCCCCACTTCCCTTCTAGGCTTCAACAACAAGCTAGACAGAAAGATTCAGAGTTATGTAATCGCAACTTGGCACCTTTGGGAATCAAATTCCATGCAATTCTCTCACCTGGAGAGAATGCACATAGGCCTGACAACCTGCCTCTTCATATTAACTCCCAAAAAATCCTCTTTAAGCATTCTTCATCCAAAATGAAAATCTAGCAGTAGCACTTACAACAACATGGATATGGTACGGATCCTCAAGACCATAAATGTCCCCTCGAATGGATGGATGGAATGAGAAAAATGCACCAAGGTTTGCTATTTTGTTTGCATTCTCTTGAAGTTCCACTTGTCACTTGCTCAAGTTTCATTTGAATCACTTGGTGATTCGTTTCCCCTTTCCAAAGACTTAGGAAAAAATCATGTCCTTACCTTTTTCCTTTGATGGAAATATTTTATTAGTATTTCATTTTTTTAAGCCCCATGCCTTAGCCCCCTTTCCCATTTAGTGGAGTTTATCCACCCAAACACTTCTTGTTAGGATGGTCTACATGTAGTTGTGTTTTTCTATTATATTGAAAGTGAAAATACATAATACAAAACAAGCTCACTAGCCAAAAACATTTCCTGACTCACTAGCCTATGTACATATTTGCAATTACATTTCAATTTGGGTTCGGACGAGGGGTATTAAATTCCCCTCCCCTTTATTTATGCATTTTCCTCAGTGTAGCACACACACACACACACACACACACACACATATAAACAAAAAGTTCAAAAATTTACAAAAAGATGCGGGTATTCTTCCCACATAGAATCTTCATGTTCCCAGGTTGCTTCTTCAGGGCCATACCAGGTCCATTGGACCTTTACCAGATTTATATTTCGATTCCGGAGCTGCTTGGTTTTCCAGTTCAAAATGCATACTGGTTGTACCTAGAATTTTCCCTCTAGCTCTACCTAAATCACATTCCAATCGATGACATGATTATTATCAGGTACATACTTTTTGAGTAATGATACATGAAAAACATTATAAATTCACATGGATGCTGGTAATGCAAGCATATAATTATCCAGGTGGATATTGGTGGCCACCCACCTGTTCCAACTTCTAACTGGCTCATCTTGACAGTTTTCAGTTCAACACGTTTCTCTGTAATGGGGACATTTATTTGTAATTGTGTGTTCTCCACTTCCTGTCCTGAAGCCCTACACAACATCCAAGGGGATATTGGTAGCTACCCACCTATTCCAACTGGCTTATTTTGGAAGTTTTCATGTCAGTACATCTTTTTGTACTTCCAGGGCCATTTTGGGGCTCTAAACAGTGTTCTCTTGGCTTGCCATAGTCAAATTGTAGATGAATTTAGAGTTTAATGACATAATGCGTAGTTCTCAAAAATACCTTTCCAACGGGATATCGCATGCCTAAAACGAATATCATATGCAACAGTTACGACCCCAGGAAGTTAATGTACTAACTTACCCCAACGGGGCCCACATGGATTTTGGCGCTTCATCTCCTATGGTTAGGTTTTTGGATGTCTAGAGTTTTGACATTCATGTTTATCATAAAAAGGTCTTCAGAGTCTCATTGTAATCATTTTCTTCTGAATGAGCGTAGCCATCACATCTCTTCGCTGAGATAAAGCTGTCACCATTCTAGCGAGTCTTACACTCTGTATTTTTATAGTCTCTTTACATTTATTTTATTAATAGAAATCATGTATTGTTGTATTTCTCTGTTTTTGGAAATTTCTATGTGTATTTCATTGTAATATCTCTACTTTCATTTTGTTTTGAAAATAATATGGATCAATGGTATCAGCGCAGGCTGCTCTTGATCGCTTTTTAGTGCATGTCCTCAACAAGGTCCGAGTATAGAAAGTTGGGTCTCGAGCTTGTCTCTCTTGAGAAAAATCACTCTCGCATGCCGAAGAAACCATCTATGGAGGCAAAAAATAAAAACGATGGAGCAAAAGATTCTATTGACTTGTTGCTTGAGCAAGATCTTGCGTGACAGAGGGATGAAATGATGGAGAATTTTTCCCACATCCTTCAACGCCTGTCGATAACAACAGGCGCATCTTCATCAAGAAACCACTTTGGAGGAACCTCTCCCTTCAAGGTACAAGTTAATTTTGATATTCCCTTATTTGAAGGTCAGATAGATGGAGATGCCTTAGAAAAATTGTTGAATCTTCTAGAAGTTTATTTCTCTGTCACAATTTTTCTGACAGGGAAAAGATCACCTTCGCACTCCTCAAGGATCTCCCCCGTGTTAAACATTGGTGGGAAACTTACTGGGAGCAAATTTCCATAGAGGAATATATAATATATGGGGCCGATCCCACTTGGGATTTTTGTGTGATGTGGTCAAGGAACAATACTACCCCGTTGATAACTATGAAGAACCGTACATGAGATGGACCACACTGCGGCAACAGAAGAGTCAAACAATGTCAGAGTTCACAAATACTTTCCATACCTTCTGCACCAAGCTGGGTATCAAAGACTCCGAGTGACATATGGTTCTGAAATACCGTGGGGCTCTACATAGGTACATCCAAACCGAAATGGATTTCCTAAACATCTCATCATTGAGAGTTGCCTATCGATATGCTGTCAAAATTGAGCAAAAATTTAGGCACCAGAACAAATGGGATTTTGGGTCTGCAAATCCGCAACAACCAAAGCATGGTAAAGACGACCCTAACCAAGAGCCTCCCAAAAAATAGTCCAAGACAAAGGGAAATAAGGGAAAAGGAAAGACGAAGAATGACATTGGGAAGTGGTGTGACTTCCAAAAAATCCCCTAGCACAACACCGATGAATGTTGCTTGAAATAATCATTGGTGGCCGAGGTCAAAGACAAGGCGCTAAATCCTGATTTGGAATCTGATCCTGAAAAGATTTAAAATGAACATATCATCGACACAGACCCTACTACTACTATCACGACCACAACAATTCAACCAAAAGAACCAATAGATCTTGAAGAGGGGGAGCACCTCTTCCATTCACATATGTGGGTGAAGGGGACCCCGTTGCACTTCATTGTTGATAGCGGAAAAGACAGAAGAAACTCATCTCAGTTGAGGTCGTCAAACAGTTTGGGTTGTCAACAACACCACATCCACAACCATACAACATCGAGTGGCTTCACCAGGGAATAGATCTCTGTTTCAGCCAACAGTGTCGCCTATCCTATGGTATCTGACCCTTAAAGGATGAGGTAGTGTGTGATTTTTCCCCTCTTGATGTCTATGATGTTGTTTTGTGCCTACCATATATGTGGAAACGTTATGCTGTTTATGAGTATCGACCACGTAGTTTCATTATTACTCCGGGCGGTCATCTCTACAGGATACCAGAGGTAGTTCTGACTACTGTTCCGCCAAAACATTATCGCAAGGTAATATCTTATATTGCAAAATCCATCCTCTTCATAGTCTGTTCAAAGAATGCACAAAATGACACTACAACCACTGTAGCCTCAACACCTTTTATCTAGTAGAAACAGATTGCAGAAGAGAAAGAATATATTGTTTCTTCACTTACAATGGTGCTTACACAATGCCTTGTCAAGCCCAAAGACAACATGTTGGTGGAACAGATTCTACCCCACCACCAACAGGTTCGTGACAACTTTCCACAAAGCAAGCAACACAAATTCTCTAACAAGGCACACAACTCACCAAGATTCAGATTCAAAGAATTCTTTACCCTCTTCCCAAAGAACTCAATGCAATGGATACCATTGTTTTCTAAGGGGGGAGGATTGATCTAGGTGGATATTGGTGGCCACCCACCTGTTCCAAATTCCAACTGGCTCATCTTGACAGTTTTTAGTTCAACACGTTTATTTGTAATAGGGACATTTCTTTGTAATTGCAAGTTCTTCACTTACGGGGCTGTCCTGAAGCCCTACACAACATCCAGGTGGATACTGGTGGCCGCCCACCTATTCCAACTGGCTTATTTTGGAAATTTTCATTTCAGTACATCTTTCTGTACTTCTAGGGCTGTTTTGGGCCTCTAAAAAGTGTTTTCTTCGCTTGCCACAATCAAACTGTAGACTGAGTCAAATTTTAATGACATAATGCATTGTTCTCGAAAATACCTTTCCAATGGGCTATCACACGCCTAAAATGAAGATCGTATGCAAAGGTTATGACTCTGGGAAGTTAATGTACTAACTTACCCCAACAAAGCCCACATGAATTTTGGTGCTTCATCTCTTAGGGTTAGGTTTTTGGATGTCTAGTGTTTTGGCGTTCATGTTTATCATAAAAATGCCTTCAGAGCCTCATTGTAACCATCTTCTTGTGAATGAGCATAGATGTCACATCTCTTCTCAGAGATAAAGCTGCCACCATTCTAGCGAGTCTTGCACTTTGTATTTTTACAGTCTTTGTACATTTCTTTCATTAATAGAAATCATGTATTGCTGTATTTATTTGTTTTTGGCAATTTTTATGTGTATTTCATTGTAATATCTCTTCTTTCATTTCATTCTGAAAATAATCCATATCATATAAGCTAAGGGACCTGTTGTTGCCTTATACACACCTGGGAGACGTGGAAGAAATCTTCAATCCACTCGATGTGTCCTTGGGGGCAAGTGAGAGTTAAGGTGTTGTCACCTAATCCTCAACTCCTCCATCTAGGCCAACTCCTAACGAAGCCAAGGGGGGTAGTCCCTAACAAAAATACTAAGGCTTTTAAGCTAAGTACAAAATGAAATCTAAGAGTTTATTATTCTTTCAAACCATCAACCATAAATTGAATAAAACATGAAATAAACATTCACCACGATATATAATTAAATGAGCATACACTTGCATCAAAAGGATACTGAGAAACAAGTGTTAGGTGCAAGTTTCATTTAAATTAAACATATAACCAATCTTGAAATGAAGCCTGTGGCTTTGCTGAGTGTGAAAAATGAGACCAGTGCCTTAATGAGAATCGTGGGCAATGTAGTTCGAGTGTTTTATTAGGATAAATTAATGTTCAGTTAATGAAATGGTTTGGGCCTCCTTGGAGGTTAACTCTTTGCTTGGAAACTTGCAGAGAGCTTTACTGAAACCTGATGGTCTCACCAGTAAAACTCACTCAAAGTGCTGGATGTCCAAAACGGGTGGGAAGCCAGGTCTCGAGAGGGCCCGCCTTACTTCTCAGGTCACTTCAAGGCGTTTTCCCGCACATTAAGTTAACTACTTTGGGGGTTGTCCTAATTAAACTATCAACCACTGACCAACACAGCATGTATGAACTTACTCCCAATAGATCAAGACGAGCTCGCAACTGGAAGGGTCAGGAACCGCACTAAGAGCTGAGGGGAATTTGTTTATTTTATGACAGAAAAATAAATGTGAGACTAACTACTAAATCCACACTGACCAGGCCTCTTTCGAGGTTGCTGAGGGGATGGTTTATTTGCCAACAAGAAAGTAAATGTGAGACTAATTACTAGATCCACACTGACCAGGCCCCTTTCGAGGTCGTTGAGGGGATGGTTTATTTGCCAAATTGAAATTGCAGAATTTGAAACTAATCTAGCAATTAGTGTTCTACTTGCAAAATGGAAAATTTAATCTAAGCTAAAAATTTGCAAAAAAAATGACACAACCACCGAACACACCGCTCCCCCCAGGGGGAATGAAGAGCGGAAACTTGTAGCCTTACTTATATTATTATTATCTTTGCACAATGCTTATGGAAGTGACTTGTGACCATTCATTAGGGGGGTCACAAGCCTTTACAACGCTTTACAAAGAGTTTTGAAGTAAAAATGATGCTCCCGGGGGTCCCTGATGCTCCTAATCCGTCCAAAACGGACAGAGTTTCCTTCTATCTGTTCGTCAACCTGCATAAAACAACGAACAAAAGATGATAAAAGATGCCCAAAAACACTTTGGAAGTGTCTCGGGTTATGAATGAAATCCAACAAAAATTTCTAAGTTAAATTCTACTAATTTCGGCAAAAATGAACTAAGGAACTCAAGCTAAAGAGCTAGTTTCCTTAGGGTCTTTTATGGCTGTTATAAAACAGAAATATCAGAGCACTTAAATTGTCAAATATGAACTTTTAAATATCTTTGAAGCAAAACAATTTCATCCCTTTAAATTGGAAATTGAAACTAGCTAAAATTTGCTTCTAACACTTTGCTGAATCTATCTTTTGAGATATAGAGCTTAAGAATTTAGTAGATCTAGGCAAATGATTATGCAAAGTAAATTATAAACTTTGATAACAAATTTTTTCGTTGCATGAGAGTAACCAAGTAACCAAGAAATTGCTTTTTTTAAGAGAAGGAGAAAGAGCAAACTTGTGCTTTTAGAATGTATTGGGCAATGGGGTCCTTCTTGGCAAAATGAAGAGGGATTTTCTTCAAACGTTTTGAAGAAGTAGGAGAATCAATCTAGACTCTCCCAATCTCCAAATAGAGTGTCAATTACTTCACAATCCTTGCACAATAAAGGGTTAGAAAAGTGGTGCCACCTACAAGCAAGACTACAATAGACAATTAGTTAAACAAAACAAGATTGCAATTGGAAACCCTACCAATAGATAAACAATAGAATCACTAATCAAACAATCTTAGCAATCCTATCCATGTAAGTAACAATACTTCTACAATGGCCATTTTAAAACCAAAATACAATAGCATAAATCATGAAACACTATCACCTCATTTACAAGCATCCACACATTTGAACACTCCACCAATCTTGACCTCCAAAGTCTTCTTTTTATTCCAAATATGAGAAAGAGTATTACAATA